>CM035139.1:98533334-98838769 GCA_020205605.1 Panax ginseng
GAAAGGTGACGGTGGTTATATCTCACCTGAGGCAGAATGCATTGCTGTAAGTTATTTAATTCTCTTATTTAGTATGTATTTAAAATTCGAATATTCTTTTGTATTATTTCATTTTATTCTTTGTGTATCATCTACCAATGTGTTTTTTTCAGCGACGGTTCGAGGATCTTGCAGTGGCCCGGAGCAGCCAGCGAGGTGACACTCCAGTAGATGAGTCTATGCATGTGGATGAGAACATAGAGGACTGGCTGCAGGCTATAGGGGGGCCGAAGAAGGGTAGAGTTGTGGGCATTCCCCATGTCCCAGCTTACACCTTAGTCCCTGCTACGAGATCTCGGCGGCGCCCACCCACTTGAGGTAGTGGTGCGAGTGGATCGGGCGCCGGCCCTTCATTATCCGACGACTTCTTCCGGCAGATCATAGATGGGTGCATGGTGAGCGGTGTTGTGTAGTCAGGCGCACCATCACGCGAACGGATCTACCAGCTAGCTCAGGAGGTTGTCCACGACTCTATAGATCCTACAACTGCCGTTGACGACCTCTTGGGTGTAGTACGGGAGGAGGCCATCTTCGTATGTGCAGTTGTCTTGGCCAATATCTTCCCACCACATATTCGACAGGTAAAAAAAATTAAATTCTGTATTTCCTTATTTAATTTATGTAATTTACAATTGTAATTTGTAATTGTATTGCTATGCCACACAAACACACACATAACACCATGTAGGTATTAGACACGCGTTAGAACTTACGGGACCCGATTCTGATATATGGAAGCCAAGTTAGGCACGCAAACACACACATAACATCGCATAGGTATAGGCATTAGGCACGCGTTGCAACTTACGGGACTCGATTCCAATATACGGATGCCGAGTTATCAGCCCGTTTGCCCGATGAACTAATAGTTAGGCAAAAAGGCAAAAAAGAGACCAAAACTAGCCTCGGTCGTCCGAACGACACGCAAACACACACATATCACCGCATAGACATTAGGCACGCATTGCAACTTACTAGACTCGATTCCGATATACGAATGCCGAGTTATCAGCCCGTTTGCCCGATGAACCAACAGTTGGGCAAAAAGCTGAAAAAGAGACCAAAACGTGCCTCGGTCGTCCGAATGACACGCAAACACACACATAGCACCGTATAGATATTAGGCACGCGTTGCAACTTACGGGACTCGATTCCGATATCTGGTCTTTGAGTTATCGCCTGCTTGCCCGATGACCCAAAAAGTTAGGCGGTGTCAAAAAGAGACCAAAACCCGCCTCGGTCGTCCGAATGACACACAAACACACATATAGGACCGCATAGGCATTAGGCACGCGTTGCAACTTACGGGACTCGATTATGATATACGGATGATGAGTTATCAGCCCGTTTGCCCGATGAACCAACAGTTAGGCAAAAAGGCAAAAAAGAGACCAAAACCCGCCTCGGTCGTCCGAACTAAACGTAAACACACACATAGCACCGCATAGACATTAGGCATGCGTTGTAACTTACGGGGCTCGATTCCGATATACGAATGCCGAGTTATCAGCCCGTTTGCCCGATGAACCAACAGTTAGGGAAAAAGCCAAAAAAAGAGACCAAAACCTGTGTCGGTCTTCAGAATAACACGCAAACACACATATAGTACCGCATAGGCATTAGGCATGTGTTGCAACTTACGGTACTCGATTTCAATATACGGATGACGAGTTATCAGCTTGTTTGCCCGTTGAACTAACAGTTAGGCAAAAAGCCAAAAAAGAGACCAAAACACGCCTCGGTCGTCCGAATGACACGCAAACACACATATAGCACCGTATAGACATTAGGCACGCGTTGCAACTTATGGGACTCGATTCCGATATACGGATGACAAGTTATCAGCCCGTTTTCCCGAATTGCCAACACTTAGGCAAAAAGATAAAAAAGAGACCAAAACCCGTCTCGGTCGTCCGAATGACACGCAAACACACACATAGCACCGCATATGCATTAGGCACGCGTTGCAACTTACGGTACTCGATTCCAATATACGGATGATGATTTATCAGCCCGTTTGCCCGCTAAACCAATAGTTAGGCAAAAAGCCGAAAATGAGACCAAAACCCGCCTCGGTCCTCCGAACGACACTCAAACACACACATAGCACCGCATAAATATTAGGCACGCGTTTCATCTTACGGGACTCGATTCCGTTATACGAATGCCGAGTTATCAGTCCGTTTGCCCGATGAACTAACAGTTAGGCGAAAGGCTGAAAAAAAGACCAAAACCCGCCTCAGTCGTCCGAACAACACGCAAACACACACATAGCAATCAGATAGACATTAGGGCACGCGTTACAACTTATCTGGACTCGATTCTAATATACGGATGCCGAGTTATCAGCTCGTTTGCTCGTTGAACCAACAGTTAGGCAAAAAGGCAAAAAAGAGACCGAAAGCCGCCTCGGTCGTCCGAACTAAATGCAAACATGCACATAACACCGAATAGACATTAGGCACGTGTTGCAGCTTACGGGACTCGATTTCGATATATGGATGCCGAGTTATCAGCCCGTTTGCCCGATGAACCAAAAGTTAGGCAAAAAGTCAAAAAAGAGACCAAAACCGTCTCCCTGCCGCCGTAACAACACGCAAAACACACAAATAGCACCACATAGGCATTAGGCACGCGTTGCAACTTACAAGACTCGATTCTGATATACGGATGACGAGTTATCAGCCCGTTTGCCCGAATTGCCAACACTTAGGCAAAAAGATAAAAAAGAGACCAAAACCAGTCTCGGTCGTCCGAATGACACGCAAACACACACATAGCACCGCATATGCATTAGGCACGCGTTGCAACTTACGGTACTCGATTCCAATATACGGATGATGATTTATCAGCCCGTTTGCCCGCTGAACCAATAGTTAGGCAAAAAGCCGAAAATGAGACCAAAACCCGCCTCGGTCCTCCGAACGACACTCAAACACACACATAGCACCACATAAATATTAGGCACGCGTTTCATCTTACGGGACTCGATTCCGTTATACGAATGCCGAGTTATCAGTCCGTTTGCCCGATGAACTAACAGTTAGGCAAAAGGCTGAAAAAAAGACCAAAACCCGCCTCAGTCGTCCGAACAACACGCAAACACACACATAGCACCGTATAGACATTAGGCACGCGTTGCAACTTATCGGACTCGATTCTAATATACGGATGCCGAGTTATCAGCTCGTTTGCTCGTTGAACCAACAGTTAGGCAAAAAGGCAAAAAAGAGACCGAAAGCCGCCTCGGTCGTCCGAACTAAATGCAAACATGCACATAACACCGAATAGACATTAGGCACGTGTTGCAGCTTACGGGACTCGATTCCGATATATGGATGCCGAGTTATCAGCCCGTTTGCCCGATGAACCAAAAGTTAGGCAAAAAGTCAAAAAAGAGACCAAAACCCGTCTCGGTCGTCAGAACAACACGCAAACACACAAATAGCACCACATAGGCATTAGGCACGCGTTGCAACTTACAGGACTCGATTCTGATATACGGATGACGAGTTATCAGCCCGTTTGCCCGAATTGCCAACACTTAGGCAAAACAGAGACCAAAACCCGCCTCGATCATCCGAACGACACGCAAATACACACATATCACTGCATAGGCATTAGTCATGCGTTGCAACTTACAGTACTCGATTCCAATATACGGATGACGAGTTATTAGCCCGTTTGGCCGTTGAACCAACAGTTAGGCAAAAAGTCAAAAAAGAGACCAAAACACGCCTCTTTCGTCCGAACGACACGCAAACACACACATAGCATCGTATAGGCATTAGGCACGCGTTGCAACTTACGGGACTCGATTCCGATATACAGATGCTGAGTTATCATCCTGTTTGCCTGATAAACCAACAGATAGGTAAAAAGCCGAAAAAGAGACCAAAACCCGCCTCGGTCGTCCAAACGACGCGCAAACACACACATAGCACCGTATAGACATTAGGCACGCGTTGCAACTTACGGGACTCGATTCCGATATACGGATGCCGAGTTATCAGCCCGTTTGCCCAGATGAACCAACAGTTAGGAAAAAAGCAGAAAAAGAGACCAAAACCCGCCTCGGTCGTCCGAACGACACGCAAACACACACATAGCACCACATAGGCATTTGGCACGCGTTGCAACTTACGGGACTCGATTCCGATATAAGGATGACGAGTTATCAGCCCGTTTTCCCGTTGAACCAACAGTTAGGCAAAAAGTCAAAAAAGAGACCAAAACACGCAAACACACACATAGCACTGCATAGGTATTAGGCACGCGTTGTAACTTACGGGACTCAATTCTGATATACGGATGCTGAGTTATCAGCCTGTTTGCCCGATAACCAACAGTTAGGCAAAAAGTCGAAAAAGAAACCAAAACACGCCTCGGTCGTCCGAACGACACGCAAACACACACATAGTACCGCATAAGGATTAGGCACGCGTTGCAACTTACGGGACTCGATTCTGAAATACGGATGCCGAGTTATCATCCCGTTTGCCCGATGAACAAACAGCTAGGCAAAAAGCCGAAAAAGAGACCAAAACCCGCCTCGGTCGTCCAAACGACACACAAACACACACATAGCACTGCATAGACATTAAGCATGTGTTACAACTTACAAGACTCGATTCTGATATACGTATGCTGAGTTATCATCCCGTTTGCCTGATAAACCAACAGATAGGCAAAAAGCCGAAAAAGAGACCAAAACCCGCCTCGGTAGTCCAAACGACGCGAAACACACACATAGCAATCAGATAGACATTAGCGCAGCGTTGCGACTTACGAGACTCGATTCCGATATACTTGGATGACGAGTTATCCGGCTTGTCTCGAATTGACAACACTTAGGCAAAAAGGCAAAAAAGAGACAAAAACTCGCCTCGGACGTCCGAACGACACGCAAACACACACAGAGCACCGCATAGGCATTAGGCACGCATTGCAACTTATGGTACTCGATTCCAATATACGGATGACGAGTTATCAGCCCGTTTTCCCGTTGAACCAACAGTTAGGCAAAAAGTCGAAAAAGAGACCAAAACACGCAAACACACACATAGCACTGCATAGGTATTAGGCACGCGTTGTAACTTACGGGACTCAATTCTGATATACGGATGCTGAGTTATCAGCCCGTTTGCCCGATGAACCAATAGTTAGGCAAAAAGCCGAAAAAGAAACCAAAACACGCCTCGGTCGTCTGAACAACACGCAAACACACACATAGTACCGCATAAGGATTAGGCACGCGTTGCAACTTACGGGACTCGATTCTAAAATACGGATGCCGAGTTATCATCCCGTTTGCCCGATAAACAAAATGCCTAGGCAAAAAGCCAAAAGAGACCAAAACACCTTTGCCTCGTCGTCAAACGACACACACAAACACACACATAGTAATCGCATAGACATAAAGCATGTGTTACAAATTACAAGACTCGATTCCGATATCACGGATCTTTGAGTTATCACTGCTTGCCCGATGAACCAGCAACAAATAGGCAAAAAGTCAAAAAGAAACCAAAACACGCCTCGGTCGTCCGAATGACACGCAAACACACACATAGCACCTCATAGGAATTAGGTACGCGTTGAAACTTACGAGACTCGATTCCGGTATACGGATGCTGAGTTATCAGCCTGTTTGCCCGATGAGCCAATAGTTAGGCAAAATATCGAAAAAGAGACCAAAACCAGCCACGGTAGTTCGAACGACATGTAAACACACATATAGCACCGTATAGACATTAGACACGCGTTGCAAATTATGAGACTCGATTCGATTTTACTTGATGCCGAAGTTATCGCCTGCTTGCGATGATGAACATTAGGCAAAAAAGCCAAAAAGAGACCAAAAACACGCCTCGGTCGTCCGAATCTACACGCGCAAAAATACACAAAGCACCGCATAGACATTAGGCACGCGTTGCAACTTACTTGACTCGATTCTGATATACGGATGCCGAATTATCAGCTCGTTTGCCCGATGAACCAATAGTTAGGCAAAAAGCCGAAAAAGAGACCAAAACCCGCCTCGATCGTCCGAATGACACATAAACAAACACATAGCACCGCATAGGTATTAGGCACGCAGCGTTGCGACTTACGGACTTTGCCCGATATATGGATGACGAGTTATCGGCCGCTTTGCCGATAAACCAACAGGCAAAAAAAAGCCGAAAAAGAGACCAAAACCCGCCTCGGTCGTCCGAACGACACACAAACACACACATAGCACCGCATAGGCATTAGGCACACGTTGCAACATATGGGACTCGATTCCGATATGCGGATGCCGAGTTATCAGCCCGTTTGCCCGATGAACCAACAGTTAGGCAAAAAGTCGAAAAAGAGACCAAAACCCGCCTCGGTCGTTCGAACGACACGCAAAGACACACATAGCACCGTATAGACATTAAGCACGCGTTGCAACTTACGGGACTCGATTCTGATATACGGATGCCGAGTTATCAGCCCGTTTGCCCGATGAACCAATAGTTATGTAAAAAGCCAAAAAAGAGACTAAAACCCACCTCGGTCGTCCGAACGACACGCAAACACACACATAGCACCGTATAGACATTAGGCATGCGTTGCAATTTACGGGACTCGATTCCGATATACGGATGCCGAGTTATCAGCCCGTTTGCCCGATAAACCAACTGTTTGGGAAAAAGCCGAAAAAGAGACCAAAACCCGTCTCGGTCGTCATAACAACACGCAAACATACACATAGCACCGCATAGGTATTAGGCATGCGTTGCAACTTAAGGTACTCGATTCTAATATACGGATGACGAGTTATCAGCCCGTTTGCCCGTTGAACTAACAGTTAGGCAAAAAGCCAAAAAAGAGACCAAAACACGCCTCGGTCTTTCGAACGACACGCAAACACACACATAGCACCGCATTGGCATTAGGCACGCGTTACAACTTACGGGACTCGATTCTGATATACGGATGACGAGTTATTAGCCCGTTTGCCCGAATTGCCAACACTTAGGCAAAAAGGCGAAAAAGAGACCAAAACCCGCCACGATCGTCCGAATGACACACAAACACACATATAGCACCGTATAGACATTAGGCACGCGTTGCAGCTTACGGTACTCGATTTCAATATACGGATGCCGAGTTATCAGCCCGTTTCCCCGAGGAACCAACAGTTAGGCAAAAAGCTGAAAAAGAGACCAAAACCCGTCTAGATCGTCTGAACGACACACAAATACACACATAACTCCGCATAGGCCTTAGGCATGCGTTGCAACATACGGGACTCGATTTCGATATACGGATGCCGAGTTATCAGCCCGTTTGTCCGATGAACCAACAGTTAGGCAAAAATCAGAAAAAGAGACCAAAATGCTTCTCGGTTGTCTGAACGACACGCAAACACACACATAGCACCATATAGACATTAGGCACGCATTGCAACTTACGGGACTCGATTCCGAAATACGGATGCCGAGTTATCAGTCCGTTTGGCTGATGAACCAATAGTTAGGCAAAAAGCTGCCTTGGTCGTCCGAATGACACAAAAAAACACAAATTGCATCGAATAGACATTAAGCACATGTTGCAACTTATGGGACTCTATTCTGATATACGGATGACGAGTTATCAGCCCGTTTGCCCGAATTGCCAATACTTAGGCAAAAAGGCAAAAAAGAGACCAAAACCCACCTCGATCGTCCGAACGACACGCAAACACACACATAGCACCATATAGACATTAGGCACGTGTTGCAGCTTACGGTACTCGATTCCAATATACGGATGCCGAGTTATCAGCCCGTTTGCCCGGTGAACCAACAGTTAGGCAAAAGGCCAAAAAAGAGACCAAAACCCGTCTCGATCGTCCGAATGACACACAAAGACACACATAGCACCGTATAGATATTAGGCACGCGTTGCAACTTATGGGACTCGATTCTGATATACGGATGCCGAGTTATCAGTCTGTTTGCCCGATGAACTAACAGGTAGGAAAAAAGCTAAAAAACAGACCAAAACCCGCCTCAATCGTCCGAACAACACGCAAACACACACATAGCACCGCATAGAAATTAGGCACGTGTTGCAACTTACGGGAGTCGATTTCGATATACGGATGCCGAGTTATCAGCCCGTTTGCCCGATGAACCAATAGTTAGGCAAAAAGGAAAAAAAGAAACCAAAACCCGCCTCGGTCATCTGAATTAAACGTAAACACACATAGCACCGCATAGACATTAGGCACGCGTTGCAACTTACGGGACTCGATTCCGATATACGGATGCCGAGTTATCAGCCCGTTTGCCCGATGAACCAATAGTTAAACAAAAACGAAAAAAAATAGACCAAAACCCACCTCGGTCATCTGAACTAATCGTAAACACACACATAGCACCGCATAGATATTAGGCCCGCGGTTCAACTTACAGGACTCGATTCTGATATACGGATGCCGAGTTATCAGCATGTTTATCCGATGAACCAATAGTTAGACAAAAAGCCGAAAAAGAGACCAAAACCCACCTCGGTCGTCCGAACGACACGCAAACACACACATAATACCGCATAGACATTAGGCATGTGTTGCAACTTACGGGAATCGATTCCGATATACGGATGCCGAGTTATCAGCCCGTTTTCCTAATTAACCAACAGTTAGACAAAAAGGAAAAAAAGAGACCAAAACCCGTATCGGTCATCTGAACTAAACGCAAACACACACATAGCACCGCATAGACATTAAGCATGCGTTACAACTTACGGGACTCGATTCCGATATACGGATGCTGAGTTATCAGCCCGTTTGCCCGAATTGCCAACACTTAGACAAAAAGGCAAAAAAGAGACCAAAACCCGCCTCAATCGTTCGAACGACACACAAACACACACATAGCACCGTATAGACATTAATCACGCGTTGCAATTTATGATACACGATTCTGATATACGGAAGCCGAGTTATCAGCCCATTTGCCCGATGAACTAACAGTTAGGCAAAAAGCTGAAAAAGAGACCAAAACCCGCCTCGGTCATCTGAACGACACGCAAACACACACATAGCACCGCATAGACATTAGGCACGTGTTACAACTTACGGGACTCGATTCCGATATACAGATGCCGAGTTATCAGCCCATTTTCCCGATGAACCAATAGTTAGGCAAAAAGCCGAAAAAGAGACCAAAACCCGCCTCGGTCGTCCGAACTAAACGCAAACACACACATAGCATCGCATAGATATTAGGCACGCGTTGCAACTTACGATTCACGATTCCGATATACGGATGCCGAGTTATCAGCCAGTTTTCCCGACGAACTAACAATTAGGAAAAAAGCCGAAAAAGAGACCAAAACCCGTCTCGGTCATCAGAACAACACGCAAACACACACATAGCGCCGCATAGACATTAGGCACGCGTTGTAACTTTCGGTACTCGATTCCAATATACGGATGACGAGTTATCAGCCCGTTTGCTCGTTGAACCAACAGTTAGGCAAAAAGTCGAAAAAGAGACCAAAACACGAAAACACACACATAGCACCGTATAGGCATTAGGCACGCGTTGTAACTTACGGGACTCGATTCCGATATACGGACGCTGAGTTATCATCCCGTTTTCCCGATGAACCAATAGTAAGGCAAAGAGCCGAAAAAGGGACCAAAACCCGCCTCGGTCGTCCGAACTAAACGCAAACACACACATAGCACCGCATAGATATTAGGCACGCGTTGCAGCTTACGGTACTCGATTTCAATATATGGATGCCGAGTTATCAGCCCGTTTGCCCGATGAACTAACAGTTAGGGAAAAGCTGAAAAAGAGACCAAAACCCGTCTCGATCATCAGAACAACACGCAAACACACACATAGCACCGCATAGGTATTAGGCATGCGTTCCATCTTTTAGTACTCGATTCCAATATACGGATGACGAGTTATCAGCCCGTTTGCCCGTTGAACTAACAGTTAGGCAAAAAGCCAAAAAAGAGACCAAAACACGCCTCGGTCTTCCGAATGACACGCAAACACACACATAGCACCGAATAGGCATTTGGCACGCGTTGCAACATACGGGACTCGATTCTGATATACGGATGTCGAGTTATCAGCCCGTTTGCCCGATGAAACAACAGTTAGGCAAAAAGGCAAAAAAGAGACTAAAACCCACCTTGGTCGTATAAATGACACGCAAACACACACATAGCACCGCATAGGTATTAGGCATGCATTGCAACTTACAAGACTCGATTCCAATATACGGATGACTAGTTATCAGCCCGTTTGCCCGATGAACCAATAGTTAGGCAAAAAGCCAAAAATGAGACCAAAACCCCCCTCGATCGTCCAAACGACACGCAAACACACACATAACACCGTATAGACATTAGGAACGCGTTGCAACTTACGGGACTCGATTCCGATATACGGATGCCGAGTTATCAGCCCGTTTGCCCGATGAACTAACAATTAGGCAAAAAGCCAAAAAAGAGACCAAAACCCGCCTCGGTGGTTCGAACGACACGCAAACACACACATAGCATCGCATAGGCATTAGACACGTGTTGCAACTTACGGGACTCGATTCTGATATACGGATGTCGAGTTATCAGCCCGTTTGCCCGTTGAACTAACAATTAGGCAAAAAGCCAAAAAACAGACCAAAACATGCCTCGGTCGTCCAAACGACGTGCAAACACACACATAGCACCGTATAGACATTAGGCACGCGTTGCAACTTACGGGACTCGATTCCGATATAAGGATGACGAGTTATCAGCCTGTTTGCCCGAATTGCCAACACTTAGGCAAAAGGCAAAAAAGAGACCAAAACCCGCCTCGGTCGTTCGAACGACACGCAAACACACACATAGCACCGCATAGGCATTAGGCACGCGTTGCAACTTATGGTACTCGATTCCAATGTACGGATGACGAGTTATCAGCCCGTTTTCCCGTTGAACCAACAGTTAGGCAAAAAGTCGAAAAATAGACCAAAACACGCAAACATACACATAGCACCGTATAGGTATTTGGCACGCGTTGTAACTTACGGGACTCGATTCCGATATACGGATGCTGAGTTATCAGCACGTTTGTCCGGTGAACTAACAGTTTGGCAAAAAGCCGAAAAAGAAACCAAAACACGCCTCAGTCGTCCGAACGACACGCAAACACACACATAGCACCGTATAAGGATTAGGCACGCGTTGCAACTTACGGGACTCGATTGCGAAATATGGATACCGAGTTATCAGCCCGTTTGCCCGATGAACCAACAGCTAGGGAAAAAGCCAAAAAAGAGACCAAAACACGTCTCGGTCGTCCAAACGACACACAAACACACACATAGTGCTGCATAGACATTAAGCATGCATTGCAACTTACAAGACTCGATTCCGATATACGGATGCTGAGTTATCAGCCCGTTTGCCGGATGAACCAACAGTTAGGCAAAAAGTCTAAAAAGAAACCAAAACTCGCCTCGGTCGTCCGAATGACACGCAAACACACACATAGAACCTCATAGGAATTAGGTACGCGTTGAAACTTACGAGACTCAATTCTGATATATGGATGCTGAGTTATCAGCCTGTTTCCCCGATGAGCCAACAGTTAGGCAAAATGCCGAAAAAGAGACGAAAACCAGCCTCGGTCGTTCGAACGACACACAAACACACATAGCACCGTATAGACATTAGGCACGCGTTGCAAATTACGAGACTCGATTACGATATACGGATGCCGAGTTATCAGCCCGTTTGCCCGATGAACTAACGGTTAGGCAAAAAGCCGAAAAAGAGACCAAAACACGCCTCGGTCGTCCGAACAACACGCAAAAATACACAAAGCACCGCATAGGTATTAGGCACGCGTTGCAACTTACGAGACTCGATTCCGATATACGGATGACGAGTTATCAGCCCGTTTGCCCGATGAACCAACAGTTAGGCAAAAAGCCGAAAAAGAGACCAAAACCCGCCTCGGTCGTCCGAACGACACACAAACACACACATAGCACCGCATAGGCATTAGGCACGCGTTGCAACATATGGGACTCGATTCCGATATACAAATGCCGAGTTTTCATCCCGTTTGCCCGATGAACCAACAGTTAGCCAAAAAGTCGAAAAAGAGACCAAAACCCGCCTCGGTCGTCCGAACGACACGCAAACACACACATAGCACCGTATAGACATTAGGCACACGTTGCAACTTATGGGACTCGATTCTGATATATGGATGCCGAGTTATCAGCCCGTTTGCCGGATGAACCAATAGTTATGTAAAAAGCCAAAAAAGAGACCAAAACCCACCTCGGTCGTCCGAACGACACACAAACACACACATAGCACCGTATAGACATTAGTCATGCGTTGCAACTTACGGGACTCGATTCCGATATACGGATGCTGAGTTATCAGCCCATTTGCCCGATAAACCAACTGTTAGGGAAAAAGCCGAAAAAGAGACCAAAACCCGTCTCGGTCGTCATAACAACACGCAAACATACACATAGCACCGCATAGGCATTAGGCATGCGTTGCAACTTAAGGTACTCGATTCTAATATACGGATGACGAGTTATCAGCCCGTTTGCCCGTTGAACTAATAGTTAGGCAAAAAGCCAAAAAAGAGGCCAAAACGTGCCTCGGTCTTCCGAACGACGCGCAAACACACACATAGCACCGCATAGACATTAAGCACGCATTACAACTTACGGGACTCGATTCCGATATACGGATGCCGAGTTATCAGCCCGTTTGCCCGAATTGCCAACACTTAGACAAAAAGGAAAAAAAGAGACCAAAACCCGCCTCAATCGTTCAAACGACACACAAACACACACATAGCACCGTATAGACATTAGTCACGCGTTGCAATTTATGGTACACGATTCTGATATACGGAAGCCGAGTTATCAGCCCGTTTGCCCGATGAACTAATAGTTAGGCAAAAAGCCGAAAAAGAGACCAAAACCCGCCTCGGTCATCCGAATGACACGTAAACACACACATAGCACCGTATAGATATTAGGCACGCGTTGCAACTTATGGGACTCGATTCTGATATACGGATCCCGAGTTATCAGCCCGTTTGCCCGATGAACTAACAGGTAGGAAAAAAGCCAAAAAAGAAACCAAAACCCGCCTCAATCGTCCAAACAACACGCAAAAACACACGTAGCGCCGCATAGACATTAGGCACGTGTTGCAACTTACGGGACTCGATTCCGATATCTGGATCTTAGAGTTATCGGCCGTTTGCCGATGAACCAACAAGTTAGGCAAAAGGAAAAAGAAACCAAAACCCGCCTCGACCATCCGAACTAAACGTAAACACACATAGCAAT
Source organism: Panax ginseng (assembly GCA_020205605.1). Taxonomy (NCBI): domain Eukaryota; kingdom Viridiplantae; phylum Streptophyta; class Magnoliopsida; order Apiales; family Araliaceae; genus Panax; species Panax ginseng. The sequence continues at coordinate 98,546,727 of CM035139.1, forward strand.
CATAGACATTAGGCGCAGCGTTGCAACTTACGGGACTTCGATTCCGATATCACGGATCTTGAGTTATCGGCCGTTTGCCCGATGAACCAACAGTTAGGCAAAAACGAAAAAAAATAGACCAAAACCAGCCTCGGTCATCTGAACTAATCGTAAACACACACATAGAACCGCATAGACATTAGGCACGCGGTTCAACTTACGGGACTCGATTCCGATATACGGATGCCGAGTTATCAGCATGTTTACCCGATGAACCAATAGTTAGACAAAAAGCCGAATAAGAGACCAAAACCCACCTCGGTCGTCCGAACGACACGCAAACATACACATAATACTGCATAGACATTAGGCACGTGTTGCAACTTACGGGAATCGATTCCGATATACGGATGCCGAGTTATCAGCCCGTTTTCCTGATTAACCAACAGTTAGACAAAAAGGAAAAAAAGAGACCAAAACCCATATCGGTCATCTGAACTAAACGCAAACACACACATAGCACCGCATAGACATTAGGCACGCGTTACAACTTACGGGACTCGATTCCGATATACGGATGCCGAGTTATCAGCCCGTTTTCCCGAATTGCCAACACTTAGACAAAAAGGAAAAAAAGAGACCAAAACCCGCCTCAATCGTTCAAACGACACACAAACACACACATAGCACCGTATAGACATTAGTCACGCGTTGCAATTTATGGTACACGATTCTGATATACGGAAGCCGAGTTATCAGCCCGTTTGCCCGATGAATTAATAGTTAGGCAAAAAGCCGAAAAAGACACCAAAACCCACCTCGGTCGTCCGAACGACACGCAAACACACACATAGTACCGCATAGACATTAGGCACGTGTTGTAACTTACGGGAATCGATTCCGATATACGGATGCCGAGTTATTAGCCCGTTTTCCCGTTGAACCAACAGTTAGGCAAAAAGTCAAAAAAGAGACCAAAACACGCAAACACACACATAGCACTGTATAGGTATTAGGCACGTGTTGTAACTTACGGGACTCAATTACGATATCTGGATCTTCGAGTTATCGGCCGTTTGCCGATGAACCAACCAACAGTTAGGCAAATAGGAAAAAAAGAAACCAAAACCCGCCTCGGTCATCTGAACTAAACCCAAACACACACATAGCACCGCATAGACATTAGGCACGCGTTACAACTTACGGGACTCGATTCCGATATACGGATGCCGAGTTATCGGCCCGTTTGCCCGAATTGCCAACACTTAGACAAGAAGGCAAAAAAGAGACCAAAACCCGCCTCAATCGTTCGAACGACACGCAAACACACATAACAACGTATAGACATTAGGAACGCATTGCAACTTACGGGACTCGATTCCGATATACGGATTCTGAGTTATCAGCCAGTTTTCCCGGTGAACTAACAGTTAGGCAAAAAGCCGATAAAGAGACCAAAACACGCCTAGGTCGTTCGAACGACACGCAAACACACACATAGCACCGCATAGGCATTAGACACGTGTTGCAACTTACGGGATTCGATTACGATATCACGGATGCTTGGGAGTTATCGGCTTGATTGCCCGGATGAACCAGCATTAGGCAAAAAGGCAAAAAAGAGACCAAAACCCGTCTCGATCGTCCAAACGACACGCAAACATACGCATAGCTCCGCATATGCATGTGGCATGCGTTGCAACTTATGGGACTAGATTTCGATATACGGATGACGAGTTATCAGCCCGTTTGCCCGATGAACCAATAGTTAGACAAAAAGCCGAAAATGAGACCAAGACCCTCCTCGTTCGTCCAAATGACACACAAACACACACATAGCACCGTATAGACATTAGGCACGCGTTGCAACTTACGGGACTCAATTCCGATATACGGATGCCGAGTTATCAGCCCGTTGCCCGATAAACCAACAGTTATGCAAAAAGCCAAAAAAGAGACCAAAACCCGCCTCGGTCGTCCGAACGACACGCAAACACACATATAGCACTGCATAGGCATTAGGCACGTGTTGCAACTTACGGGAGTAGATTCCGATATACGGATGCCGAGTTATCAGCCCATTTGCTCGATGAACCAACAGTTAGGGAAAATGGCAAAAAAGAGACCAAAACCCGCCTTGGTCTTTCTAATGATACAAAAACACACATATAGCACCGTATAGACATTAGGCACGCGTTGTAACTTATGGGACTCGATTCCAATATACGGATGATGAGTTATCAGCCCGTTTGCCCGAATTGCCAACACTTAGGCAAAAAGATAAAAAAGAAACCAAAACCCGTCTCGGTCGTCCGAATGACACGCAAATACACAAATAGCACTGCATATGCATTAGGCACGCGTTGCAACTTATGGTACTCGATTCCAATATACGGATGATGAGTTATCAGCCCGTTTGAACGCTGAACCAATAGTTAGGCAAAAAGCCGAAAATGAGACCAAAATCTGCCTCGGTCCTCCGAACGACACGCAAACACACACATAGCACCGTATAAATATTAGGCACGCGTTTCATCTTACGGGACTCGATTCCATTATACGAATGCCGAGTTATCAGTCCGTTTGCCCGATGAACTAACAGTTAGGCAAAAAGCCGAAAAAGAGACCAAAACCCGCCTCGGTCGTCCGAACAACACGCAAACACACACATAGCACCGTATAGACATTAGGCACGCGTTACAAATTACCGGACTATATTCTGATATACGGATGCCGAGTTATCAGCTCGTTTTCCCGTTGAACCAACAGTTAGGCAAAAAGGCAAAAAAGAGACCAAAACCCGCCTCGGTCGTCCGAACTAAATGCAAACATACACATAACACCGCATAGACATTAGGCACGCGTTGCAACTTATGGGACTCGATTCTACGATATCTGGATCTTAGAGTTATCGGCCGTTTGCCCGATGAACAAGCGATTAGGGAAAAAGTCAAAAAAGAGACCAAAACCCATCTCGGTCATCAGAATAACACGCAAACACACAAATAGCACTGCATAGGCATTAGGCAAGCGTTGCAGCTTTCGGGACAAGATTTCGATATACGAATGCCGAGTTATCAGCCCGTTTGCCAGATGAACCAAAAGTTAGGCAAAAAGTCAAAAAAGAGACCAAAACCTGTCTCGCTCGTCAGGACAACACGTAAACACACAAATAGCACCGCATAGGCATTAGGCACGCGTTGCAACTTACGGGACTCGATTCTGATATACGGATGACGAGTTATCAGCCCGTTTGCCCGAATTGCCAACACTTAGGCAAAATAGAGACTAAAACCAGCCTCGATCATCCGAACGACACGCAAATACACACATATCACTGCATAGGCATTAGGCATGCATTGCAACTTACAGTACTCGATTCCAATATACGGATGACGAGTTATTAGCCCGTTTGCCCGTTGAACCAACAGTTAGGCAAAAAGTCAAAAAAGAGACCAAAACACGCCTCTTTCGTCCGAACGACACGTAAACACACACATAGCACCGTATAGGCATTAGGCACGCGTTGCAACTTACGGGACTCGATTCCGATATACGAATGCCGAGTTATCAGCCCGTTTGCCCGATGAACCAATAGTTAGGTAAAAAGCTGAAAAAGAGACCAAAACATGCCTCGGTCGTTCAAACGACATGAAAACACACACATAGCACTGAATAGACATTAGGCACGCGTTGCAACTTACGGGACTCGATTCCGATATCACGGATCTTAGAGTTATCGGCCGTTGCTGATGAACCAACGAGATAGCCAAAAAAAAAAAAAGAGACCAAAACCCGCTTCGGTCATCCAAACGATACGCAAACACACATATAGCACCGTATAGACATTAGGCACGCGTTGCAACTTACGGGACTCGATTCCGATATACGGATGACGAGTTATCAGCCCGTTTGCCCGAATTGCCAACACTTAGGCAAAAAGGCAAAAAAGAGACCAAAACCAGCCTCGGTCATCCAAACGACAAGCAAACACACACATAGCACCGCATAGGCATTAGGCACGCGTTGCAACTTATGGTACTCGATTTCAATATACGGATGACGAGTTATCAGCCCGTTTGCCCGTTGAACTAACAGTTAGGCAAAAAGCCGAAAAAGAGACCAAAACACACCTCGGTCTTCCGAACGAAACACAAACACACACATAGCACCGCATAGGCATTAGGCACGTGTTGCAACATACGGGACTCGATTCCGATATACGGATGCTGAGTTATCAGCCTGTTTGCCAGATGAAGCAACAGTTAGGCAAAAAGGCAAAAAAGAGACCAAAACACGCCTTGGTCGTCTGAATGACACACAAACACACACATAGCACCGCATAGGCATTAGGCATGCGTTGCAACTTATGGGACTCAATTCCAATATACGGATGACTAGTTATAAGCCCGTTTGCCCGATGAACCAATAGTTAGGCAAAAAGCCAAAAATGAGACCAAAACCCCCCTCGATCGTCCAAACAACACGCAAACACACACACAACACCGTATAGACATTAGGAACGCGTTGCAACTTACGGGACTCGATTCCGATATACGGATGCTGAGTTATCAGCCCGTTTGCCCGATGAACTAATAGTTAGGCAAAAGGCCGAAAAAGAGACCAAAATCCGCCTCGATCGTTCGAACGACACGCAAACACACACATAGCATCGCATAGGCATTAGACACGTGTTGGAACTTATGGGACTCGATTCTGATATACGGATGCCGAGTTATCAGCCCGTTTGCCCGTTGAACTAACAGTTAGGCAAAAAGCCAAAAAAGAGACCAAAACCCGCCTCGGTCGTCCAAATGACGCGCAAACACACACATAGCACCGTATAGACATTAGGCACGCGTTGTAACTTACAGGACTCGATTCCGATATACGGATGACGAGTTATCAGCCCGTTTGCCCGAATTGCCAACACTTAGGCAAAAAGATAAAAAAGAGACCAAAACCCGTCTCGGTCGTCCGAATGACATGCAAATACACAGATAGCACTGCATATGCATTAGGCACGCGTTGCAACTTACGGTACTCGATTCCAATATACGGATGATGAGTTATCGGCCCTGCTTGTGCCATTGAACCAATAGTTAGGTAAAAAGCCGAAAATGAGACCAAAATCTGCCTCGGTCCTCCGAACGACACACAAACACACACATAGCACCGTATAAATATTAGGCAGGCATTTCATCTTACGGGACTCGATTCCGTTATACGAATGCCGAGTTATCAGTCCGTTTGCCCGATGAACTAACAGTTAGGCAAAAAGCCGAAAAAGAGACCAAAACCCGCCTCGGTCGTCCGAACAACACGCAAACACACACATAGCACCGTATAGACATTAGGCACGCGTTACAAATTACCGGACTATATTCTGATATACGGATGCCGAGTTATCAGCTCGTTTTCCCGTTGAACCAACAGTTAGGCAAAAAGGCAAAAAAGAGACCAAAACCCGCCTCGGTCGTCCGAACTAAATGCAAACATACACATAACACCGCATAGACATTAGGCACGCGTTGCAACTTATGGGACTCGATTCCGATATACGGATGCCGAGTTATCAGCCCGTTTGCCCGATGAACCGACAGTTAGGGAAAAAGTCAAAAAAGAGACCAAAACCCATCTCGGTCATCAGAACAACACGCAAACACACAAATAGCACTGCATAGGCATTAGGCAAGCGTTGCAGCTTTCGGGACAAGATTTCGATATACGGATGCCGAGTTATCAGCCCGTTTGCCAGATGAACCAAAAGTTAGGCAAAAAGTCAAAAAAGAGACCAAAACCTGTCTCGCTCGTTAGGACAACACGTAAACACACAAATAGCACCGCATAGGCATTAGACACGTGTTGGAACTTACGGGACTCGATTCTGATATACGGATGCCGAGTTATCAGCCCGTTTGCCCGTTGAACTAACAGTTAGGCAAAAAGCCAAAAAAGAGACCAAAACCCGCCTCGGTCGTCCAAATGACGCGCAAACACACACATAGCACCGTATAGACATTAGGCACACATTGCAACTTATGGTACTCGATTCCAATATACGAATGACGAGTTATCTGCCCGTTTTCCCGTTGAACCAACAGTTAGGCAAAAAGTCGAAAAAGAGACCAAAACACGCAAACACACACATAGCACCGTATAGGTATTAGACACGCGTTGTAACTTACGGGAATCGATTCCGATATACGGATGCTGAGTTATCAGCCCGTTTGCCCGATGAACCAACAGTTAGGCAAAAAGTCGAAAAGGAAACCAAAACACGTCCCTCGATTAAATGCGAGGCGACACGCAAACACACACATAGAACCGCATAAGGATTAGGCACGCGTTGCAACCTACGGGATTCGATTCCGAAATACGGATGCCGATGTTGGGCTTCGGCACAGAAACTCACAGCGGAAATTAAAATTTTAAAGCAATTTCGGAAACCCTAAAACAGGATCCATGCGAAAATCAATTAATTCAGAGGTTTAGAGATTATACCACATATAAACAAAAAACGAGAATCAAAGCCGATGCGCCTCAATCTCCAACGCAATACAAACCGATTAGCGCCTCTACTAGTATATCCACCACACGAGCGCCGCATGAACCGTCGAACGATTCTACAATAAGAAGGACTTGCGGTACTAGCCACCAAAAGGAATGGATTTTTGAAACTTTTTTCTCTCTAGTCTCTCTCTAAGAGCGGCTAGGGTTTTTCAATTATGATATCTTCCCTAAGTAGTGCTATATATCATATATATAGTAGTTAAAAGGAATTAATCAAATCAAAACCTAATTTTATAAAATCCGAATTTATATATATATATATCTCTTAATTAAGTCTTACTTAATTAATATACATATATATAAATTATCCTTTTAATTTAAATTAAATGATTTAAATACTATTAATCATATTAATATATTTAAATCCTTAAAATTTAAATTAATTCCCTTTTAAATAACATTCTATGTGACCCTATATAGGTTATTATTACGTTGGCAATAATTTTAAAATCATATTATAAAATTATAAACAAAGTGAGCGACATCTAGTAATGCATCAACGCTACCCAAGTAATAATAAGATCGATGATTCGATGCAACCTTTTTGTGACCAATGTTTCAATGTAATTTAATCCTTTTAACCTTAATATCCTAGATTAAACTCGAGTCATGGAATGTGTCATACTCTTCATAATTTAATCTGAGTTTTCTTGATCAATGAGTAGACTATATGAAACAAATCACTATTTGAGCATGACCATGCATTTCATAGTCCTACTCAATCAAGAGAACCTATGGATATCACCCATAATATATAGGATGGTTAAATTCCATCTAGATCACTCATATTTCTCACACGATTAATGATGAACCCAATAATCACCTTTATAGTCCACCCTATTAAAGGTGACATTTGATGATATCAAAGTACATAAATTCTCGTGTAGTAATATAGCGATTTCGGTCGGGAGGACCATTACATCATTGTCACTATGAGAATTGCTAATGACACTTCGCATAATGCTCCATATAGAATTCTCATGGTGGAGTCCATCCGATTACATCGTTCTCTAACATGTACCTATGCATTGACTTAATATCTCATATATTTATGACCAATGAGATTTGGTCATCGATCGATCCACATACTAGTCTCAATGCATCATTGTTGTCCCATCAACAATGATACTCGATTAGGGACATTTAAGAACAACGATACTAATGGTAATATATAATCTCATGTTCAAGTCACATACTTGAAACTATATAATTTGTATCACTATTCTAAGGAATTTTATTATGTTAACAATTATATTACGCGATAAATAAAACCATAATAAAATCATATATTTATTCAATCAAATATAATATCAAAGCGTTAAGCAATTATATCAAATAATTGGCCTCTAGGGCATAAACTCTAACAGTCTCCCACTTGCACTAGAGCCAATCACTCATGTATCTAATACATGGAACTAGTGTGGCCGTCGTTAGCCTGTTGCGACAAAGCCTTGAATTAGTGGATCTGCAACATTATCATCTGTTGGCACTCTTCCTATATGCATCTCTCTCTATCAATGATTTCACGGATGAGATGGTACCGCCTAAGTATATGCTTGGATCGTTGGTGAGATCTCGGGTTCCTTAGCTTTGTCTGCAATGGTCCATTATTATCACGATATAAACAACCGGATCAACAATGGTTGGAACAACACCAAGTTCGATGATGAACTTTTAATCCATCTGACCTCCTTGGTTTGCTTTAGAAGCGACAATATACTCGACCTCTGTTGTAGAATCGACTCATCGTCTTTTGCTTGAACTTTTCCAAATTAACAGCACCACCATTAAGGCAAAACACAAAACTTGACTGAGACTTATAGTCATCATTGTCAGTCTAGAAACTAGCATCTGTGTAACCCTTTACTGCTAGTTCGTCTTCACTTCCATATACCAAGAATGAATCCTTAGTCCCTTTCAGGTACTTGAGGATATTCTTGATCATTTGTCTAGTGACCTTCACAGATTCGATTGGTATCTCGCCAAATGCTCAAAGCATACTCCCCAGAGACATCCTGAACGAGTACATATCATTAATATACATGATAGATCCAATTCTTGAGAAGCATAAGGGATCTTTCTCATACGCTCCTCATCATCTTGTGATTTAGGACATTGGGCCTTAGAGATCTTTACACCATGAGTCATGGGTAAGTTTCCTCTTTTCGCCTCTTGCATCTTTGAACTGTTTCAACACTTTATCAATATATGTACTTTGACTTAAGTAAGAGCATTTTTCTTGATCTATCTCTATAGATCTTGATACCTAAAATGTAAAGGCGACATCGCCCAAAATCTTTCATGGAGAAACATTTTCCTAACCATGTTTTTACAGCCTGTAAGGAAGGAATGTCATTCCCAATAATTAATATGTCATCAACATATAATACTAGGAATACAATGTGACTCCCACTAACCTTCTTATATACACAAGGTTCATCTTCATTTTTAATAAAGCCAAATTCTTTGACTGCTTCATCAAATCGAAGATTCCAACTCCAAGAGGCTTGCTTCAATCCATAAATGGATCATTGCGACTTACATACCTTTCCAAATCCTTTGGGTGACAAAACCCTTAGGTTGTGTCATATACACATCCTCAAGGAGATTTCCGTTAAGGAAAGCAGTTTTGACATCCATCTGCCAGATTTCGTAATCATAAAAAGCTGCAATAGCAAGTAAGATCCTGATGGATTTAACCATTGCCACTGGAGAGAAGGTTTCATCATAGTCAACACCTTGAATTTGTTTGAAACCTTTTGCTACCAGTCGGCCTTTATAGGTTTGTACATTACCATCCATGTCGGTTTTCTTCTTGAAAACCCACTTGCACCCGATTGGTTTTACCCCTTCGGGTGGATCAACCAAAGTCCATACTTGGTTAGTATACATGGAGTCCATCTCAGATTTCATGGCTTCAAGCCATTTCTCAGAATCTGGTCCATTCATAGCTTCTTGGTAGGAAGCAGGCTCATCTTGATCTATGAGCATCACATCGCCGTTTTGAGTCACAAGATATCCATAATATCTCTCAGGCTCTTGGCGTGTCCTACCATCTCTGAATGACTTGTGTAATTTGAAAGTGTTCACTTTCCACAATTTCTTGTGGTTCCTACTCATGTTCCAACTCGGGTTCAATGATATTTTGTGGTTCTCGAATTTCTTGAGTTCTACTTTCCTCCCACTGCTTCCTTTAGAGACAAATTCTCTTTCTAGAAAAATACCATTCGAGCAACAACCACTTTGTTCTCGGAAGGTTTGTAGAAATAATACCCTTTTGTTTCCTTTGGGTATCCCATAAAATTACATTTGTCGATTTGGGTCCGAAGCTTGTCGAATTCGGACGCTTTCTGAACGCCTCATGCAACCCCAAATCTTCATGAACGACATACTAGGGCGTTTCCCGGTCCACATTTCATATGGTGTCTTCAACCGTCTTTGTAGGAACACGGTTAAGTGTGAATCACGTTGTCTCTGGGCATGACCCGAAAGCTTATTGGAAGATCTGCATGACTCATCATTGATCGTACCATGTCCAACAAGGTTCGATTCCTCCTCTCGGATACACCATTCCATTCTGCGGTGTTCGGTGGAGTGAGTCAGTGATATAATACCACACTCCTTTAGAAGGTCATCAAAGTCTTGGCTTAAGTATTCATCTCCTCGATCGGATCGAAGGGCTTTTATGCTTTTGCCAAATTGGTTTTGAACTTCATTCTTGAATTCCTTGAACTTTTCAAAGGATTCGGATTTGTGTCTCATAAGATACACATATCCATATCTACTAAAGTCATCACTAAATGTAATGAATTAATAAAACCTACCTTTTGCTAACGAACTCATGGGTCCACATACATCACTATGTATAAGTCCCAATACATCGCTAGCTTGCTTCATCGCATGTCCAAAGATGAAAGGGGCTTTAGTCATCTTGCCTAATAAACAAGACTCGCATTTCTCATATGATTCAAAATCAAATGAATCCAAGAACCCATCTTTATGGAGTTTGGATATCGTTTCTCATTTATATGGCCTAAACGACGATGCTGCAGAGATATGTCGGATTTGAATCATTTGATTTAAATCGTTTTGTATTTATGTTATAGATAGGCATTTCTAAATCAAGAATATAGAGACCGTTAAACAATTGTACAACACCATAACAAATATCATTTAAGTAAAACAAACAACGATTGTTCTTTATTATAAATGAAAAACCTTTCTTGTCCAAACAAGAAAGCGAAAATAATGTTTTTGCTTATAGCGGGCACAAAATAACAATCTTCTAATTCTAAAACTAGCCCGGTGGGCAAAGATAAATGATAAGTTCCTACTACCGGTCGTGAACTTTTTTCTCTATTTCCAACTCGTAGGTCAACCTCTCCTTTACGCCAAAGTTCTACTCCTTCTAATCCTCGCACATTAACACAAATGTGAGAACCACATCCAAATCCAATACCCATGATGTAGAAGTAGATAAGTTGACTTCTATAACATATATACACGAATCGAAGTCGTTACTTCCTTTTCTTTTCTTCACTTCTTCTAGATAAGCATGACAATTCCTTTTTCAATGTCCGGTTTTTCCCACATGACATTCACCTTCTTTAGCCACCCCACCTTTAGGTTTTAAAGCTGTTTGGTTTTGGAATTGGGTTTGGCAAAAGATTTAGATCCTATCTTCTTCTTGCCTTTCCAATTTCCCTTAGCATTCCCCTTTTGTACCATCATTATGGGAGGCGGGTCCTCTTTTTCATGTTGTTCTCGGCAGCTCTTAACATGCTCAACAACTCGATGAGGGTTTCTCAATTTCATTCATAAGATAGTTCATAACAAATTGAGAGTAATCACTTGTTCAAGATTGCAAAACAAGGTCAGGTTTGGGCTTCCTGAGTGATTGGAAAACCCAACCTATCAAGGTACTCAATATACCCAATCATTTTCAAAGACATGTGGACCAACTGGATCACGTTCACCCATTTTGCGGTGATACAACGCCTTGCTTGTATCATACCTCTCTGTCGAGCATGCCTTTGAATAATTTCTTGAGATGCTCGATCATCTCATAAGCATCCATCAACTCATGTTGCTTCTGAAGCTCAGCGTTCATGGTTGCTAGCATGACATAACTCACATCCAGAGCATCATCTTGATGCTTCTTGTAAGCATTATGCTCCGCACGTGGTGTGGCGACCCCAAATCCGGATACTTGAAACCCGAACTCGGTTCTCCACGATACCATTTCTTTAAGCTGAATAATACTAAATAATAATATAATTCGAACTTAATTTACATACATCAAAGTTTACTTTCCCAGGTACGTGACCTTCAAATACATTCCTTACAATACCTGACAATAGATTCCATTGTCTTACTAACTATAACCATTAACTCATACTAAATCTCATTCGAACAGCTTTTCTTTTCCCTTGTTCATGCCTGAGCCTTCAGGTCGATCGTACGTAACTGAAAAAATTTAGTTTAAGCAAGGATGAGCATTTGAGTGCCCAACAAGTAATAGTAATTATATATATAAGCTGAAACAATATAAGTATTCTCTTTCCATAACACTTCTACAACGAATCAAAAGTTGTGAAGTAATCCGTACTGATAAAAGATTCACATAACAACTCTCTTTCAAATTCTTGAAATGAGGCTCCACCCATGAATAGGGTTTAAGAAACATACTATGAACATGGTTTTCATTTTCGAAAAGGTTTAATGAAATTCATCCGCCAAACCGTATAACTTACGGCACGGAGAGGATGATCAACCAGATTGTACTTCTCAGTATTGATCAATACTACATAACTTGAACGAAATTCATCGCTCACCCTTTGTCCGTGAAAGCGCGTAAAAATTTTCCCCATTATCGGGATGTTCATACATGCCTCGCTTCCAAACCCAAGGTTTTAATCTTGCTCAACAATAATATGTAATTCAACATATATGTATACGGGTAATTGACAAAGGTATATCAACATGTGAATAAATGCCATGATTATCCAAGTGGGGACACTTGTATAACCATTTAGAAATCAACTTAACAGAATATATATCTGAGCTAACATGTTGATAATCAAAGCGTACAAAATCTGTACAGGAGTAGAATAATTCTAAAACTTCTTACTCATGTCCATTGCATAAAGAAAATGAAAAGGTAGGATACTTGCCTGATTTGCTGATTACAAATCTCAACTTAGGTTTTACCTCTTTATCACAACCTATCAATAAGTAGATCATTCGTTCGATTAGAACAATATATCATAACACATAGTATTGTCTATTACGGTCAGCACATAGTCTAATCACGTCATCACATAATCGCAGTGATCATACTTTTAGTTCATAATCTATACTTTTATACATTTTTCAAATATCTCATCCATGCTCTTACAGTAGCCTTTTCTTTCTATTATAGGGTCTGACAGTTGTCGGCGTTCCGACAGCTTTATCGGGTAAATACTGAGTCTAATACTCTTATTCTATACCTTAACATCTGTAAATATCAGACATTATAATCATTTTCGAATTTTCCAAAAATTGAAAATTTTAAAATAATTCAAATCTGTCACTCAAGGGCTTATAGTGATATAAGCATTACTATGGGTACTCTTCATCAAATCTGGACTTCATAACCTATTTCTCTGAGTCACCTAGTTTGGTAGATTTATAACTTTCAAACATCTAATCATAATTAAATGACTTAAACATTAAACAATTCCATTATCATTAATAATTAATTTATATTAAACTATTAATGAAACCATTGCCAAAATATAAAAGTTATTTATAATAACTCAAACTATTTTTAAAACATTTATATTACCCTTAAATGATTTTTAAAACAATTAAAATCATTTTAAATAATCACCATTAATATATAAATATTAATGTACTATTCATCCAAATATTAAAAGTCATTAATTATAACTTAAAATATTTTTAAATCCTTAATATCCTCTTTAAATGATTTTTAAATAAGTAAAACCATTTTTAAACTATTTATTTAATATAAATATTAAATAAACTTAATATCACAAATCATTAACTAAATATCATTAATATATAATTATTAATGAAATTATCTTCTAAATATTAAAAGTTATATTTTATAACTCAAAATATCTTTAAATACTTTATTTTCATTTAAAATGATTTTAAAATATTAAAATCATTTTTAAACTAATTATTTAATATAATCAATAAATAACTTTAATATCATTAATATATAATTAATTAATGAAATTCATCACAAAATATTAAAAGTCATGGAAAATAACTTAAAATATTTTCTTATACCATAATATAATTTTTCATGAATTTTCATGAATTAAAACTATTTTAAATAATTTATTTAATATTATAATTAAATAAATAAATACCTTTATATTCCAAAAATACTAAATATTTGTGAAATATACTCAAAATAATTAAAAACTATTTTTCGGACTTTAAAATAATTTTTCATAATTTATTTGGTATTTTAATAATTAAAAACTAATTTTTCTAATTTTTAAATTAATTTCGGGAAAATCGAAAATTAAAATAATTAAAAGCTGTCATTAAAGGCCCTATAGTGATGGCAACCGTCGCTATAGGTGTTCTTGAGCCTACCTGAGATCTTCATAAGGCGAACCAAGGTGGGCTACTTTGACCGTGAATAACTCTCTCATCTTAACGAATTTGGACAATCTATAAATTGGGTCTTGTAGAGGAAATACAAGACTACAAGATCCAACAATCATAACCTCTAAAAACATCGATCGAGGGATAAATCAGCCATCAAAGTAGCTACCAAAGTCAAGTTATTCACGAAGAAACAGTTCGAGGTGCCTACTTTGGACCTCTATAACTTGATGATCGTGTAACTTTTATGTGATCTATCAATTCCAATGTGTATACAACATGTAGGAATAAAACTCTAACACTTAACATCATCATAACAACAAGAAATCAAGCATCTAAAGTATGGTCAAACATTGTTAGAAAAATTAACACTTAGAAAATTGCAGGCGCTTCAGAATTTTTCGTCAATCTTAAGTTAACCCACTTTGACCTTAAATAACTCTTAATCCGTAATATATATGGACCTGATTCTTTTGGAGGTTAAAACCACATAACAAGCTACACATATCAACCTTTAGAACACAAAACACATTAAAAATGACCGAGATATAAGGCCCGACATTTACCAAAAAAAAATAATTTACGGACACTTAGAATATTTTACGGGTTTGAAAAAGCAATAGGTCAATCTTGGTCAACCCACTTTGACCGCTTATAAATCCCGATCTACAATAGATATAGACCTGATTACTTTTGGAGTTTAAAGACCACATATCAGGATACCTATAACAACTTTTAAACAACAAAACTCGTGATCGACCAAAGAGTTATAGCCTCTGATATTTGGTGAAAAATAACAGAATTCGGTTTTTCCAACTTGTTTAAATCTTCAAATTCGTGCACTTTGATGTTATGGGTCCTGAATTTAACAACCCAGAACATTAATAGACTCCCTATTACACAACTTTAAACAATCAATTGCACCAATTAACATCGAATCGAAGGATTTCTAGAATTTAGGGTTTTTACCTTTTCTAGCTTTGATTTCTTGATTTTGATCCTTTGATGCTTCTGATTTGTTGTTTGTGGTGGCTGGGCTTTGATTAGGAGCTTATGGGAAAGGCAAATTCGTTGGCTAGAGGTTGAGAGAGTGTAGCTAGAGAGTTTAGAAAATATTAGAGTGTGTTTTCATTATTTCTCCTTCAATCTCTATATATAGACCCTTAGATTGCCTTGGATGCTTATATGGCTGGTATAATTGAGCTCACATGATAATTATGGAGTGGTTGGCCGGATTTTTAGGGATTGGTAGCTCAATAATGCACAAATAATGCACTAAAATGCATTTTCTCTCTCTTTAATTTATATAAAAATTATATAGATACATTGGATGCTAGATTAGTTGATTGAGTGAGCATAATTGAGTATTGGATGCTCAATTGGTAGGGTAAGTATGTTTGCCATGCTTTGCTAGCAAGATTCTTCCAATAATGTAACTAATAATACACTAATAAACCAAAAAGGGTAATTTGGTAATTTCGCATATAATTTCATGGGCAATTTTGTACATAGCAATTAAATGTAATATTTAACCATTAGATTATAATTCTTACCATTTACCAATTAATTTCTATCCTTTGGTAAATTAAAACATTTATACAATAACATCGTAATTAAACCCGGTAATTTAAATTAGGGTTTTCTATAGAAAATTAGGATTTTCTAATTAGGGTTTCTTAACGCCATCAATTAGGGTTTCTAATTGACCATTAGGGTTCTCTAATTATTTGTGTATGTTCTAACACAGTCGTTACGGTCTCTAACTTCAACCGATTAGGGTTGTAATAATTAGGGTTTGTCCTAATTATCGACATACAGCAATAATTAGGGTTTTCTTCTAATTCTGATATCTTATACACAAGAACCTTCATATACATAGTCACTACTCAAGGTCATATCTAAATCGAGTTTAATAATTAAGGTTTCACAAAGACGCGTAATATGCTATGACCTAATTGATTTGTCATTGCTCAATATTATATGTCACTCATACATACACATGACATAATTATTGTCTTCAGTAAAATCATTATAACAATAATATAATATTATTATTCTCATCTCTTGATCACAATCCCAATTCGGGTTTGGATCTCATATCGACTTCTCTTTCTTACACAAAGATCAATAATCAAGTTAAAATAATTAACTTAAATATTCTAAACAAATCATATAATAAAATATTTATTATATAATTCTAATTATCACTTCATATATTATTTCCAATCATGTTATCATGGAAAATACTTAATAAAAACATTTCTGCTTACAGAAATTAATTACCATAAAAATATAATTTGTAGTAATTAATAATTCCAAAATTATTTCTAATTGTTCAAGTAATAAATATATTCGCATTTATCGTTCACATTACTAGACACTTATTCTCGTCATTAAATAAAAAAAAAATTTATACGCAAATTTCTTATTTATTTTATTTAGGAAATCTCGGGTTATTACATTCACCCTCCCTTATAAGGATTCCGTCCCCGGAATCACCGCTTTAAAAACTCATATGCAGAAGGGTACATAGCATATAATCATTGTGCGTAGATCTCGATCATACTTGATCGAATCCGATCTTCTAACTATTCTCCATAACGCTTGTCTGTTCGATAAATGTAAATTTGATCTCTAAAAGAACTCAAATTCCTTCCTCAAAATTTCTTTAATAAAGTAATTTACTATATGTATATATCAGGAAAATCATATAAGACACATAAGTTATTTAAATAGCACACGAGTTCTGCTTCCAAATACCACAAAGATCCTCAATCCTATTCACGATATCTTGAACGACCATAATGAAGACACTTACGGTTTATTTCGTTTATACTTTATATCTTGCTATCATTTCTCGTATTCACATTCCTTATCTCATTTCTTCTTCTTTCACCTTATACTCTTTCATCTTATACTCCATTGATTCATAAATAAAACATTAAGCTATACATTCTTGAATTGAGACAATTGGAAGAGATATGTCTCTTCCGCCCACAAACTTTCTCTTTATCTCATTTCCTTTTATCGTATAGGTGATAAAAGTTATCTTTTGCCCTTTACATTATCCTAACTATCATAAACGCTTCTCTTCGAAGTCACTTAATCCTCTATACCCTAGCAATAAGATTGCCTTAAAGTCTTTGGCGTTCGACGTTCGATTATCCGGTTGATCTTCCGCTACCGGTTTTCGTTTTTAATCACGGTGGCATAATCGTAAATTATTCTTCATTTCCTTACATTCTAAGCCTCATCGTATACGTTCAACATATAACACAAAATTTTCTACTCAAATACTCATGTAATCAAAATATTGGATTTGAAACTTGGTTTACTATATTAACCAACATTCAGATAAATATCTGCTACCTTTATAACAACTTACTTCATTAATCCAACTTGTGACACTCATGGTACTTCCAACCATAGCACCTCACATTAATAGAACTTAACATACCATAGCACATATTGCCTTAAACATCAGCTATCCCTTTGTGACTACAACAGTCGGGATTTAAAATCTTGACCAACATAAAAGTTAAAAATAGTTCATTACTTATCACACATATTACATAACATAACCCATACTACTTATCTACCAAGCCTTTCTTCTCGGACATTCATTCGCTCGATGTCCTTCCATTCCACAATTAAAACATCCACCTTTCTTATAGTTGGGGCAACAAGGAGAGGTATGTCCCTCACAGCCGCAAATATAACATATCTTCTTCCCTTTCTTCTTATCAGGTTTTCCTAAGTCAGGATCTTCTACCTTTATTTTTCCCTTACCTCTCGGAGCTGAACACGATGTGTTGCTTGAGGCTCCCATCTAATCAATTTGGATCTTAAGCTTCTCATGTTCTTCCATTGTTTCTATTAATGCCTCGCGCTAGCAACTTTTTATTTCCCATAACCTTTCTAGTGAAGAAACCTTGTTCTCCGGATCCTACACTTTCGTTGATGTGAGCGACTTCAACTTTAGTGTCGAATCACTATCTCATCAAATCCACCATTTCGGATCCGATACTCGTTTTCCACTATAGCCACCTCGTCCGATTTGGGTTACGGGTAAGCTTCTATTTCAATTTGTTGGCCTCGATATTAGCTCGGGGTATGGATCTAATCCTTCTTATTCCACATATCTTTTCCACCAGACATCTACATACATAAGTTACCCTGATTAGCATGTAGTATATATACACAGCAATCAAGAGTTTTATATAAGTTGTCTCTTATTTTGTTTGACGATGAATTTATTCAATCAATCTCTATAAACACATCAACGCCTATCTTTCTCTGCCGAAAGGCAGCTCCATCCACTCTGCATCGAATCGTATAATGGCGATGTCTAAAGCCTGCTCCAAGGTATATATCCTGGTGTCTTTGGCTTCTATCTCAACCTTCAATTGTCCTATCTATATCTCTCTCTGCTCTAACCTCCTTCGTAACTCGACTAATTCTATCTGTGTTCGGGTGAAGCGTCCGTCCTTATCTTCTTTGCTTACGAAATCTGGAGAGTACGATTACGCTACCTCTCGCTTGCTCAGCTCTAACCTTTAAGTCATCTTTCCTAACTAACAAATCTCTTATCATCTCATTGTCTGTGTACTCCTCGCTAGAGTCCATCGTCTCTTGGGTCAAGGAATTACTATTTTGACTTTTGTCATCCATTTTATGACCACAATAAACGAGACAACATCATTACTGAAATAAAATATATTCATCATTAAAATGAAGTAATATTTTATTTAGTACCACTAAAACTCGATGAATCTCTTCAACTCATCATATCCTATAACTTCTCACTAGAGTACTTCGTCTCCTGGTTCACTGAATATTTATCTTAACTTTCGTCCTCCATTCTACTAAGGTTATAACTCTTCACCAGAGTTCTTCGTCCATTGAATATCTATCTTAACTTTCGTTCTCCATTCTACTAAGTTTATAACCTAGGTTTCGCATTCCTAACGTTTATAACCTACAGCTTTGATACCAACCTGTGGCGACCCCAAATCCGGATACTTGAAACCCGAACTCGGTTCTCCACGATACCATTTCTTTAAGCTGAATAATACTAAATAATAATATAATTCGAACTTAATTTACATACATCAAAGTTTACTTTCCCAGGTACGTGACCTTCAAATACATTCCTTACAATACCTAACAATAGATTCCATTGTCTTACTAACTATAACCATTAACTCATACTAAATCTCATTCAATGACTTTTCTTTTCCCTTGTTAGGTGCACGAGCCTTCAATTCGATCGTGACGTGTCGAAAACATTTAGTTTAAGCAAGAATGAGCATTTGAGTGCCCAGCAAGTAATAGTAATTATATATATAAGCTGAAACAATATAAGTATTCTCTTTCCATAACACTTCTACAACGAATCAAAAGTTATGAAGTAATCCGTACTGATAAAAGATTCACATAACAACTCTCTTTCAAATTCTTGAAATGAGGCTCCACCCATGAATAGGGTTTAAGAAACATACTATGAACATGGTTTTCATTTTCAAAAGGTTTAACGAAATTCATCCACAAAACCGTCATAACTTACGTTACGCGGAGGGTGATCGGCCAGATTGTACCTGTGATTGATCAATACTACATAACTTGAACGAAATTCATCGCTCACCCTTTTGTCCGTAGCGAAGCGCATAAAAAATTTTCCATTATCGGGATGTTCATACATGCACCTTCCAAACCCAAGGTTTTAATCTTGCTCAACAATAATATGTAATTCAACATATATGTATACGGGTAATTGACAAAGGTATATCAACATGTGAATAAATGCCATGATTATCCAGTGGGGACACTTGTATAACCATTTAGAAATCAACTTAACGTATATATATCCGAGCTAACATGTTGATAATCAAAGCGTACAAAATGCATGCAGAATAGAATAATTACAAAACTTCTTACTCATGTCCATTGCATAAAGAAAATGCAAAGGTAGGATACTTACTTTTGATTTGTCGATTACAAATCTCAACTTAGGTTTTACCTCTTTATCACAACCTATCAATAAGTAGATCATTAGTTCGATTAGAACAATATATCATAACACATAATACTTGTCTATTACGGTACATTGAGACATAGTCTAATCACGTCATCACATAATCGCAGTGATCATACTTTTAGTTCATAATCTATACTTTTATACATTTTTCAAATATCTCATCCATGCTCTTCTTGTGATAGCCTTTTCTTTCTATTATAGGGATTACGGCGGGTTGTCGGCGTTAAAACTGACTTTATCGGATTAAATCTTGAGTCTAATGCTCTTATTCTATACCTTAACATCTCAGAAATATCGGACATTATAATCATTTTCAATTTTCCAAAATTGAAAATTTTAAAATAATTCAAATCACACTCGAGGGCTTATAGTGATATAACTTTATTACTATGGGTGCTCTTCATCAAATCTCGGACTTCATAACCTAGGTTCTCTAATCGACTAGTTTGGTCAAGCTTATAACTTTCAAACATCGGAATCATAATTAAATGACTTAAACATTAAACAATTCCATTATCATTAATAATTAATTTATATTAAACTATTAATGAAACCATTGCTAAAATATAAAAGTTATTTATAATAACTCAAACTATTTTAAAAACATTTATATTACCCTTAAATGATTTTAAAACAATTAAAATCATTTTAAATAATCACCATTAATATATAAATATTAATGTACTATTCATCCAAATATTAAAAGTCATTAATTATAACTTAAAATATTTTTAAATCCTTAATATCCTCTTTAAATGATTTTTAAATAAGTAAAACCATTTTAAACTATTTATTTAATATAAATATTAAATAAACTTAATATCACAAATCATTAACTAAATATCATTAATATATAATTATTAATGAAATTATCTTCTAAATATTAAAAGTTATATTTTATAACTCAAAATATCTTTAAATACTTTCTTTTCATTTAAAATGATTTTTAAAATATTAAAATCATTTTTAAACTAATTATTTAATATAATCAATAAATAACTTTAATATCATTAATATATAATTAATTAATGAAATTCATCACAAAATATTAAAAGTCATGGGAAATAACTTAAAATATTTTCTTATACCATAATATAATTTTTCATGAATTAAAACTATTTTAAATAATTTATTTAATATTATAATTAAATAAATAAATACCTTTTATATTCCAAAATACTAAATATTTGTGAAATATACTCAAAATAATTAAAAACTATTTTTCGACTTTAAAATAATTTTTCATAATTTATTTGGTATTTTAATAATTAAAACTAATTTTTCTAATTTTTAAATTAATTTCCGGAAAATCGAAATTAAAATAATTAAAAAGCGTCAGCTAAAGGCCCTATATAGTGACAGTAACAAATCATATAGGTGTTCTTGAGCCTACCCAGATCTTCATAAGCGCGAGCCAAGGTGGGCTACTTTGACCGTGAATAACTCTCTCATCTTAACGAATTTGGACAATCTATAAATTGGGTCTTGTAGAGGAAATACAAGACTACAAGATCCAACAATCATAACCTCTAAAAACATCGGATCGAGGATAAATCAGCCATCAAAGTAGCTACCAAAGTCGTTCTTCACGAAGAAACGATTCGAGGTGCCTACTTTGGACCTCTATAACTTGATGATCGTGTAACTTTTATGTGATCTATCAATTCCGATTATGTATACAACATGTAGGAATACAACTCTAACACTTAACATCATCATAACAACAAGAAATCAAGCATCTAAAGTATGGTCAAACATTGTCGGAAAAATTAACACTTAGAAAATTACAAATTTGAATTTTTACAGTCAATCTTAATCAACCCACTTTGACCTTAAATAACTCTTAATCCGTAATATATATGGACTGATTCTTTTTGGAGGTTAAAACCACATAACAAGCTACACATATCAACCTTTAGAACACAAAACACATTAAAGATGACCGAGATATAAGGCCCGACATTTACCAAAAAAAAATTTACGGACACTTAGAATATTTTACGGGTTTGAAAAACAATAGGTCAATCTTAGGTCAACCCACTTTGACCGCTTATAAATCCCGATCTACAATAGATATAGACCTGATTCCTTTTGGAGTTTAAAGACCACATATCAGGATACCTATAACAACTTTTAAACAACAAAACTCGTGATCGACCAAAGAGTTATAGCCTCTGACATTTGGTGAAAAATAATGAAATTGATTTTTTTCCAACTTGTTTAAATCTTCAAATTAGTGCACTTTGATGTTATGGGTCCTGAATTTAACAACCCGAACATTAATAGACTCCCTATTACACAACTTTAAACAATCAATTGCACCAATTAACATCGAATCGAAGGATTTCTAGAATTTAGGGTTTTACCTTTTCAGCTTTGATTTCTTGATTTTGATCCTTTGATGCTTCGATTTGTTGTTTGTGGTGGTCGGGCTTTGATTAGGAGCTTATGGGAAAGGCAAATTCGTTGGCTAGAGGTTGAGAGAGTGTAGCTAGAGAGTTTAGAAAATATTAGAGTGTGTTTTCATTATTTCTCCTTCAATCTCTATATATAGACCCTTAGATTGCCTTGGATGCTTATATGGCTGGTATAATTGAGCTCAAATGATAATTATGGAGTGGTTGGCCGGATTTTTAGGGATTGGTAGCTCAATAATGCACAAATAATGCACTAAAATGCATTTTCTCTCTCTTTAATTTATATAAAAATTATATAGATACATTGGATGCTAGATTAGTTGATTGAGTGAGCATAATTGAGTATTGGATGCTCAATTGGTAGGGTAAGTATGTTTGCCATGCTTTGCTAGCAAGATTCTTCCAATAATGTAACTAATAATACACTAATAAACCAAAAGGGTAATTTGGTAATTTATATATAATTTCATGGGCAATTTTGTACATAGCAATTAAATGTAATATTTAACCATTAGATTATAATTCTTACCATTTACCAATTAATTTCTATCCTTTGGTAAATTAAAACATTTATACAATAACATCGTAATTAAACCCTATTAATTTAAATTAGGGTTTTCTATAGAAAATTAGGATTTTCTAATTAGGGTTTCTTAACGCCATCAATTAGGGTTTCTAATTGACCATTAGGGTTCTCTAATTATTTGTGTATGTTCTAACACAGTCGTTACGGTCTCTAACTTCAACCGATTAGGGTTGTAATAATTAGGGTTTGTCCTAATTATCGACATACAGCAATAATTAGGGTTTTCTTCTAATTACCGACATCTTATACACAGTAACCTTCATATACATAGTCACTACTCAGTCATATCTCGTAACTGAGTTTAATAATTAGGGTTTCACAAAGACGGTAATATGTTATGACCTAATTGATCGTATCATTGCTCAATATTATCTCATCGCACACATACACAAGTACATAATTATTGTCTTTGTAAAATCATTATAACAATAATATAATATTATTATTCTCATCTCTTGATCACAATCCCAATTCGAGGTTTGGATCTCATATCGACTTCTCTTTCTTACACAAAGATCAATAATCAAGTTAAAATAATTAACTTAAATATTACGAAAAAATCATATAATAAAATATTTATTATATAATTCTAATTATCACTTCATATATTATTTCCAATCATGTTATCATGGAAAATACTTAATAAAAACATTTACGCTTACGAAATTAATTACCATAAAAATATAATTTGTAGTAATTAATAATTCCAAAATTATTTCTAATTTTCAAGTAATAAATATATTAGCATTTATCGTTCACATTACTAGACACTTATTCTCGTCATTAACTAAAAAAAAAAAATTTATCGCAAATTTCTTATTTATTTTATTTAGGAAATCTCGGGTTATTACATCGGTGCGATGACACCGGGTCTTTGCGAATGGGCCCATCAAGGACATATAGCTTACGCTCTTGTTTGAGGACAATCCTCAAGTTCCTATGCCAGTCAAGGAAATTAATTCCACTTAGCTTGTCCTTTTCAAGGACTGATCGTAATGAAAGACTATTTGTGTTGTTGTTGTTTGCCATTTGATATCTACAATTTATAAGTGCAACAATAATAAGTCAAATTACAGAGTTGATATTATATAATTGATAATAGTACATTCAAAATATACCTCTCACTATTTTATTCAAATTAATAGCCCTCACCATTAATTCGGAAAGCATTTTCTATTAAATCTTTCTAGTGAGCCAAGATCCATATTTCATTATGCCTTAAGTTAGCTTTGGCTATTCTCTCAAAACATAATTATTTAGGTAGACAACCCTTTGTCAATTATATCATATATAACTCCTGGATAGTTTGGTAAACAACATTTGTTTCTAGTCCATCTAATGGTACCAACCAAACTCAATGCCTCTAAGTCCACAATCCTATTAAGATAACTTAGTTAAGTCGGCCCCAATGATTTTAATAGTTTGGATATCACAATTACCCTATCGCATCTTACCTAGATAAATAGGGTACTTTGCTTTGGCAAACCTACATCTATTGATCAAGGTCTTGATGAGTGTTATTCATTGGAAGGCATCTGATTTTGACTTAATAATTTAATGAGGGATTTTATTAATTTAGATCTCACCAATTTTAATCTTGTTAAGCATGCACATTATTAATCATATCATATCACATACAAGCATAAATAAAGTGCAAAATTAAATGTGTCACAGTTATGGCCCAATCCATTGTCAATCTTTTCAAGCTAATGAAAGATTGAAGGTCAATCTAAGGTGGTAAAAGATCTTAAAATAAATAACTTCCTTGGATCTTCCTCTAGCATGCGCCTCCTCCTCTCCATCATCATCTTTCCATTGTGTTCTCCATCTTGACATCTTCATCAATTCTGATTATTACATGACATAAAGAAACCTCGAGTTACATTCGAGGGGATTTAGATGAGAAGAGAATATTACATTAGAATTTATAGAAAGGCACGACATACAAGCCGTATTTCAAAACCAAAAACCACTAACCTATGGGTCAAAAGGCCATAATCAGTGCCATGCATATCACAATAAGCACATAACAATTTATATATAATTAAAGAAAACTATATATAAAATATAGGGGACACGACCATCGTAAGCTTCTGACGGGGGGTCCAGAATCTCCCCAAGCGGTGGTATGGTCAGATTATTGCGGAAATTTTTCCATACTGAATCTAAAAGCAGTTTTGAGAATCATACATTTTAATCCACCAAAACACCCATAATAAGAAATCATATATGTCGATTTCGATTTAATCATATTAAAACGAATAACAGTACACCCAAAATTTATCATATATTTCCAGTTTCGATTAATCATATTAAAACGATTCTTCATGCTTCTAATCCGATTAGAATAGGTATATTGTTATCCCACCGATTAAAGATACGATTAACAGTATCATCATATATATTACCAGAATACACATACAACGGAATATCATATATTCAATTTTATATCGGTAAACATGCATCATCATATATCATATATATCGAATACAATTAAAACACTTAATCAATTAATCTTTTTACAGAAGTAGCTTTGATACCACCGTTGGGCTTTACGCGAAAACGCACAATGAAATTAAAATTTTAAAGCAATTTACAAACCCTAAAACAGGATCCATGCGAAAATCAATTAATTCGAGAGGTTTAGAGATTATACCAGGATATAAACAAAAAAACGCGAGAATCTGAAATCGATCACGCCTCGAATCTCCAACGCAATACAAACCGATTGCGCCTCTACGGTATCCACACGCGCCGCATGAACCGTCGAATGATTCTGCAATAAGAAGGACTTGCGGTACTAGCCACCAAAAGGAATGGATTTTTGAAACTGTTTTCTCTCTAGTCTCTCTCTAAGAGCGGCTAGGGTTTTTCAATTATGATATCTTCCCCTAAGTAGCTGCTATATATCATATATATAGTAGTTAAAAGGAATTAATCAAATCAATTTGTTCGTGCCTGAGCCTTCAGGTTGCTCATACATAACTGAAAACATTTTAATTTAAGCAAGGATGAGCATTTAAGTGCCCAGCAAGTAATAGCAATTATATATAAGCTGAAAGAATATAAGTATTCTCTTTACATAACACTTCTACAACGAATTGAAAGTTGTGAAGTAATCTATACTGATAAAAAATTCACATAACAACTCTCTTTCAAATTCTTTAAATTTGGCTCTGGCTCTACCCTTGAATAGGGTTTAAGAAACATACTATGAACATTCTTTTCATTTTCGAAAAGGTTTAGCGGAATTCTATCCTCAAACCGTCATAACTTACTGGGACGCGGAGGGTGATCGGCCAGATTGTACCTGTATTGATCAATACTACATAACTTGAACGAAATTCATCGCTCACTCTATCCGCCTTGCGCAAAAATCTTCCCATATAGGGATGTTCATACATGCCTGGTTCCAAACCCGAAGGTTTTAATCTTGCTCAACAATAATATGTAATTCAACATATATATATACGGGTAATTGACAAAGGTGTATCAACATGTGAACAAATGCCATGATTATCCAAGTGGGGACACTTGTATAACCATTTATAGAAATCAATGAGCAGAATATATATATCGAGCTAACATGTCGATAATCAAAGAGTACATAATGCATGCATACGGGGATAGAATAATTACGAAACTTCTTACTCATGTCCATTGCATAAAGAAAATGCAAAGGTAGGATACTTGCACGATTCACGA
The DNA here is from genome assembly GCA_020205605.1 of Panax ginseng. Lineage (NCBI taxonomy): Eukaryota > Viridiplantae > Streptophyta > Magnoliopsida > Apiales > Araliaceae > Panax > Panax ginseng. Next base: position 98,573,653 of record CM035139.1, read on the forward strand.
TTACAAATCTCAACTTAGGTTTTATCTCTTTATCACAACCTATCAATAATCGGATCATTCGTTCGATTAGAACAATATATCTTAACACATAGCACTGCTTCATTACAATTGACACATAGTCTAATCACATAATCAAAGTGATCATACTTTTAGTTCTATTCTATACTTGAAATATTTTTATACATTTTTCAAATATCTCATCTATGCTCTTCAAGAGCCTTTTCTTTCTTTTTTATAAGGTTCGACATTTGTCGGCGTCTTAAGCGACTTTATCGGAGTAAATCTTGAGTCTAAGACTCTTATTCTATACCTCAACATCTCAGAAATATCGGACATCTTATTTTTAATCATTTTCGCAATTTCGAAAATTGAAAATTTTAAAATAATTCAAATCATCACTAAAGGGCCTATAGTGATATAAGCGTATACTATAGGTGTTCTTCTTCAAATTCGTAACTTCATAATCGGTTCTCAAGTCAAATAGTTTGGCCAAATTTATAACTTTCAAATATCGAATCATAATTAAATGATTTAAACATTAAACAATTCCATTATCATTAATAGTTTAATTAATACTAAACTATTAATGAAACCATTACTAAAATATAAAAGTTATTTATAATAACTCAAACTATTTTAAAACATTTATATTACCCAAATAATTACCATTAATATTTAAATATTAATGTACTATTTATCCAAATATTAAAAGTCATTAATTATAACTTAAAATATTTTTAAATCCTTAATATCCTCTTTATATGGTTTTAAATAAGTAAAACCATTTTTAAACTATTTATTTAATATTAATCTTAAATAAACTAAATATCATTAATATTATCTTAATATCATTAATATTTAATTATTAATGAAATTATCATTTAAATATTAAAAGTTATATTTTATAACTTAAAATATTTTTAAATACCTTATTTTCATTTAAAATGATTTTTATAATATTAAAATCATTTTTAAACTAAATTATTTAATATAATCATTAAATAACTTTAATATCATTAATAATTATTAATTAATGAAATTCATCACAAAATATTAAAAGTCATCACAAATAACTCATTTACATAATCAATTCCAAGCCAAAATAAACATAGTAAACTAACTAGTTTATTAACAACACTAACTAAACTTCAAAAATTCAAACTTTAACTAACAATTAAAAATAATAACATTACAAAATTAAATAAGAAACATACCCGGAAAACGCGAATTCCACACGATCGAATACGCACTTCCACGCCAAAAATTTAACTAAGGAGATCTTTATAAAAAGTTCTCCCACAACAAAGCCTTTCTCAAAAATTGGAGCCTTATTGTTGGTGAATGAAACAAAGGCCAAGCCCTTCTATTTATAGGTTTAGAAAATGGTGAAGTTCTCAATTTAGTCGATGTGGGACTTGGTTTATACTAATTTTTCAATAGCTCACTTTGCGATTTTCTAACGCATTGCTCATAACTCGATTAATCTGATTTTTGGATATGTTATACATGGTATATAAGACTATTTTTAAAAATACGAATTACCCAATTCGGGTTCATTAGGTAGCCCAAACAGTCGTCAAAAGTGGGCGTTCATATGATTTTCAATCTCGTTTCAGCTTTACCCTCTTCGCTAAAAACAGTCATAACTCTTTCATTTTAAAACATTTTCAGCGATTCTTGAGCCCACGCCAAGCTAACTTCTGGGGCTACAACTTTTATTCTTTGACCATTTCCAAATTCCGAACACATCAGCCCAGAAATTCCGTTCAAATGGACTGCACCGCACTTGGTGAGATGTTTTGACACTACTACTTTGAAATGTCATAACTCTCTCCTCCGATATCGGATTTAGTCCGTTTCGGAGTCTATGAAAAGCTTATTCGGTGTACTATAACATACCAAAAGCCAAGAAGGTTTTAGAAACATTAACTGATTGAAACAGTGTCCCGAATAGCACATCTCGCTGCTGACTTTTAGTTTTGAGAAATTTGACACATTTCCTTCCAATCACCGTAATTCCCTCATCCGGGGTCGGAATGAGGTCATTCCAAAGCCTATGGATTCCTAACTCAGTGCACTACAACATATCAAAAGCCCAGATCTTTTAAAGCACAAAAAGTGGACGAGAATGCCCCCATTACAGACCGCCCAAAAACAGTTTATCATGATCGGTCAACCATGTTTGACCATCTATAACTTCTAATCTATACATGATATGGGCTTGATTCTTTTTGCAGATTAAAGACCACATATCAGGCTACACATAACAACTTTTGAAGAATAAAACTCATGATCGAGCAAAGAGTTATGGCCTCGACATTTGGTGAAAAAATAACGAAATTCGGTTTTCCAACTTGCTTAAATCTTCAAATTAAATGCACTTTGATGTTATGGGTCTTTGATTTATCAACCCATATCATCAATTAACATTCTATTACACAATTTTAAACAATCAATTGTATCAAATAACATCGAATCAAAGGATTTCTAGGTTTAGTGTTCTTATACCCTTTTGCCAAAAAATTCTTGATTCTTGCTTCTGATTTGTTATGGGTGATGGTTGGGCTTTGTTTAAGAGTGTATGGGCAATCTTGTACAAGGAAATTAAATATAATATTTAATCACTAGATTTAATTCTTATAATTTACCAATTAACTTCTATCCTTTGGTAAATTAAAACACTTATACAATAACATCGAAATTAAACCCGGTAATTAAAATTAGGGTTTCTCAACGTCATCAATTAGGGTTTCTAATTGACCATTAGTGGTTCTTTAATTATCTACGTATGTTACTAACACATTCGTTATTGGTTTCTAATTTCAACCTAAGTTAGGGTTATAATAATTAGGGTTTGTCCTAATTATCGACGTCTACAACAATAATTAGGGTTTCTTCTAATTACGAGATATTCTTATTCACAAGAACTTCATATACACACGGTCAACTACTCGAAAATACCCCATAAACGAGTTTAATAATTAGTGTTTCACAACACGGTAATATGCTATGATGTAATTGATACGGTCGTTTCTCATATTATCTGTCACTTATACCTAGTACATAATTATGGTATTGTAAAATTATTATATAAATAATATAATATTATTATTCTCATCTCTTGATCACAATCCCAATCCGAGTTTGGATCTCATATCCGACTTATTCTTCGCATACACGGACATCAATAATCAAGTTAAAATAATTAACTTAAATATTACGAATAATTCATATAATAAAATATTTATTATATAAATCTAATTATCAGTTCATATATTATTTCCAATCATGTTTTCATGGAAAATAATTAATAAAAACATTTAAACTACGAAATTTATTACCATATAATTTGTGGTAATTAATAATTCCAAAATTATTTCTAATTTTTCAAGTAATAAATGTATTCACATTTATCGTTCACTTTACTTGACACTTAGTCTCGTCATTAAATAAAAAAAAATTTATACGCAAAATTTCTTATTTATTTTATAGACATTAGGCACGCGTTGCAACTTACGGGACTCGATTCCGATATACGGATGCCGAGTTATCAGCCCGTTTGCCCGATGTACCAATAGTTTGGTAAAAAGACGAAAAAGAGACCAAAACCTACCTCGGTCGTCCGAACGACACGCAAACACATACATAGCACCGCATAGGCATTAGGCACGCGTTGCAACTTATGGTACTCGATTCCAATATACGGATGACGAGTTATCAACCCGTTTTCCCGTTGAACCAACAGTTAGGCAAAAAGTCGAAAAAGAGACCAAAACACGCAAACACACACATAGCACCGTGTAGGTATTAGGCACGCGTTGTAACTTACGGGACTCGATTCCGATATACGGATGCTGAGTTATCAGCCCGTTTGCCCGATGAACCAACAGTTAGGCAAAAAGCCGAAAAAGAAACCAAAACACGCCTCGGTCGTCCGAACGACACGCAAACACACATATAGCACCGCATAAGGATTAGGCACGCGTTGCAATTTACGGGACTGGATTCCGAAATACGGATGCCGAGTTATCAGCCGGTTTGCCCGATGAACCAACAGCTAGGCAAAAAGCCGAAAAAGAGACCAAAACACGCCTCGGTCGTCCAAACGACACACAAACACACACATAGCACTGCATAGATATTAAGCATGCGTTGCAACTTATAGGACTCGATTCCGATATACGGATGCTAAGTTATCAGCCCGTTTGCCCGATGAACCAACATTTAGGCAAAAAGCCGAAAAAAAAACCAAAACTCGCCTCGGTCGTCCGAATGACAAGCAAACACACACATAGCACCTCATAGGAATTAGGTACGCGTTGAAACTTATGAGACTCGATTCCGATATACGGATGCTGAGTTATCAGCCTGTTTGCCCGATGAGCCAACTATTAGGCAAAATGCCGAAAAAGAGACCAAAACCCGCCTCGGTCGTTCGAACGACACGCAAACACACACATAGCACCGTATAGACATTAGGCACGCGTTGCAAATTACGAGACTCGATTCCGATATACGGATGCCGAGTTATTAGCCCGTTTGCCCGATGAACTAACAGTTAGGCAAAGAGCCGATAAAGAGACCAAAACACGCCTCGGTTGTTCGAACGACACGTAAAAATACACAAAGCATCGCATAGACATTAGGCACGCGTTGCAACTTACTTGACTCGATTCTGATATACGGATGCCGAATTATAAGCTCGTTTATCCGATGAACCAACAGTTAGGAAAAAAGCCGAAAAAGAGACCAAAACCCGCCTCGGTCGTCCGAATGACACATAAACAAACACATAGCACCGCATAGGTATTAGGCATGCGTTGCAACTTACGGGACTCGATTCGGATATACGGATGACGAGTTATCAGCCCGTTTGCCCGATGAACCAACAGTTAGGCTAAAAGCCAAAAAAGAGACCAAAACCCGCCTCGGTTGTCCGAACGACACACAAACACGCACATAGCACCGCATAGGCATTATGCACACGTTTCAACATATGGGACTCGATTCCGCTATGCGGATGCCGAGTTATCAGCCCGTTTGCCTGATGAACCAACAGTTAGGCAAAAAGTCAAAAAAGAGACCAAAACCCGCCTCGGTCGTTCGAACGACACGCAAAGACACACATAGCACCGTATAGACATTAGGCACGCATTGCAACTAACGGGACTCGATTCTGATATACGGATGCCGAGTTATCAACCCGTTTGCCCGATGAACCAATAGTTATGTAAAAAGCCAAAAAAGAGACCAAAACCCACCTCGGTCGTCCGAACGACACGCAAACACACACATAGCACCGTATAGACATTAGGCATGCGTTGCAACTTACGGGACTCGATTCCGATATACGGATGCCGAATTATCAGCCCGTTTGCCCGATAAACCAACTGTTAGGGAAAAAGCTGAAAAAGAGACCAAAACCCGTCTCGGTCGTCATAACAACACGCAAACATACACATAGCACCGCATAGGCATTAGGCATGCATTGCAACTTAAGGTACTCGATTCTAATATACGTATGACGAGTTATCAACTCGTTTGCCCGTTAAACTAACAGTTAGGCAAAAAGCCAAAAAAGAGACCAAAACACGCCTCGGTCTTCCGAACGACACGCAAACACACACATAGCACCGCATAGGCATTAGGCACGCGTTACAACTTACGGGACTCGATTCTGATATACGGATGACGAGTTATCAGCCCGTTTGCCCGAATTGCCAACACTTAGGCAAAAAGGCGATAAAGAGACCAAAACCCGCCACGATCGTCCGAATGACACGCAAACACACATATAGCACCATATAGACATTAGGCACGCATTGCAGCTTACGGTACTCGATTTCAATATACGGATGCCAAGTTATCAGCCCGTTTCCCCGAGGAACCAACAGTTAGGCAAAAAGCCAAAAAAGAGACCAAAACCAGTCTCGATCGTCCGAACGACACACAAATACACACATAACACCGCATAGGCCTTAGGCACGCGTTGCAACTTACGGGACTCGATTCCGATATACGGATGCCGAGTTATTAGCCCATTTGTCCGATGAACCAACAGTTAGGCAAAAATTTAAAAAAGAGACCAAAATGCTTCTCGGTCGTCTGAACGACACGCAAACACACACATAGCACCATATAGACATTAGGCACGCGTTGAAATTTACGGGACTCGATTCCGATATACGGATGTCGAGTTATCAGCCCGTTTGGCTGATGAACCAATAGTTAGGCAAAAAGCTGCCTTGGTCGTCCGAATGACACACAAAAACACAAATAGCATCGAATAGACATTAGGCACATGTTGCAACTTATGGGACTCTATTCTGATATACGGATGACGAGTTATCAGCCCGTTTGCCCGAATTGCCAATACTTAGGCAAAAAGACGAAAAAGAGACCAAAACCCGCCTCGATCGTCCGAACGACACGCATACACACACATAGGACCATATAGACATTAGGCGCGCGCGTTGCGACTTACGATTTTCGATTCCAATATCACGGATCTTAGGAGTTATCGACTGTTTGCCCCGATGAACCAACAGTTAGGCAAAAAGCCGAAAAAGAGACCAAAACCCGTCTCGATCGTCCGAACGACACATAAAGACATACATAGCACCGTATAGATATTAGGCACGCGTTGCAACTTATGGGACTCTATTCTGATATACGGATGCTGAGTTATCAGCCCGTTTGCCCGATGAACTAACAGGTAGGCAAAAAGCCAAAAAAGAGACCAAAACCCGGCTCAATCGTCCGAACAACACGCAAACACACACATAGTGCTGCATAGATATTAGGTACGTGTTGCAACTTACGGGACTCGATTTCGATATACGGATGCCGAGTTATCAGCCCGTTTGCCCGATGAACCAACAGTTAGGCAAAAAGGAAAAAAAGAGACCAAAACCCGCCTCGGTCATCTGAACTAAACGCAACCACACACATAGCACCGCATAGACATTAGGCACGCATTGCAACTTACGGGACTCGATTCCGATATACGGATGCCGAGTTATCAGCCCGTTTGCCCGATGAACCAACAGTTAGGCAAAAATAAAAAAAATAGACCAAAACCCGCCTCGGTCATCTGAACTAATCGTAAACACACACATAGCACCGCATAGACATTAGGCACGCGTTTCAACTTATGGGACTCGATTCCGATATAAGGATGCCGAGTTATCAGCCTGTTTACCCGATGAACCAATAGTTAGACAAAAAGCCAAAAAAGAGACACACATAGTACCGCATAGACATTAGGCACATGTTGCAACTTACAGGAATCGATTCCGATATACGGATGCCGAGTTATCAGCCCGTTTGCCCGATGAACCAACAGTTAGGCAAAAAGGAAAAAAAGAAACCAAAACTCGCATCGGTCATCTGAACTAAACGCAAACACACACATAGCACCGCATAGACATTAGGCACGCGTTGCAATTTAAGGGACTCGATTCTGAAATACGGATGCCGAGTTATCAGCCCGTTTGCCCGAATTGCCAACACTTAGGCGAAAAGGCAAAAAACAGAACAAAACCCGCCTCAATCGTTCAAACGACACACAAACACACACATACCACCGTATAGAAATTAGTCACGTGTTGTAACTTACGGTACACAATTCTGATATACGAAAGCCGAGTTATCAGCTCGTTTACCCAATGAACTAACAGTTAGGCAAAAAGCTGAAAAATAGACCAAAACCCGCCTCGGTCATACGAACGACACGCAAACACACACATAGCACCGTATAGACATTAGGCACGTGTTACAACTTACGGGACTCGATTCCGATATACGGATGCCGAGTTATCAGCCCGTTTTCTCGATGAACCAATAGTTAGGTAAAAGCCGAAAAAGAGACCAAAACCCGCCTCGGTCGTCCGAACTAAACGCAAACACACACATAGCATCGCATAGATATTAGGCACGCGTTGCAACTTACGATTCTCGATTCCGATATACGGATGCCGAGCTATCAGCCAGTTTGCCCGATGAACCAACAGTTAGGCAAAAAGCCAAAAAAGAGACCAAAACCCGTCTCGGTCATCAGAACAACACGCAAACACACACATAGCGCCGCATAGACATTAGGCACGCGTTGCAACTTACGGTACTCGATTCCAATATACGGATGACGAATTATCAGCCTGTTTACCCGTTGAACCAACAGTTAGGAAAAAGTCAAAAAAGAGACCAAAACACGAAAACACACATAGCAATATGATAGGCATTAAGCCGCAGCGTTGTAACTTACGGGACTCGATTCCGATATACGGACGCTGAGTTATCAGCCCATTTTCTCGATGAACCAATAGTAAGGCACGAACGCTATCACAGGCTATTGCTCTGGTCTCTGGCAAGGTCCCATGTATTCTGCAAATGGAAGCTAGCTCTTCCCCCTGCAAAGCAAGAAGTGAAGCTTTGGATCAAGGATTGGCCCAGCCCTTTTCTCTCAATCCAATCTCGGATCGGTCGTCCAAACTAAACGCAAACACACACATAGCACCACATAGATATTAGGCACGCGTTGGAGTTTACGGTACTCGATTTCAATATACGGATGCCGAGTTATCAACCCGTTTGCTCGATGAACTAACAGTTAGGGAAAAAGCCGAAAAAGAGACCAAAACCCGTCTCGATCATCAGAACAACACGCAAACACACACATAGCACTGTATACGCTTTAGGCATGCGTTACAACTTTCGGTACTCGATTCCAATATACGGATGATGAGTTATCAACCTGTTTGCCCGTTGAACTAACAGTTAGGAAAAAAGCCGAAAAAGAGACCAAAACACGCCTCGGTTTTCTGAACAACACGCAAACACACACATAGCACCGCATAGGCATTAGGCACGCGTTGCAACTTACGGGACTCGATTAGATATCGGATCTTAGAGAGTTATCGGCCGTTGCCCGATGAAGCAACAGTTAGGCAAAAAGGCAAAAAAGAGACCAAATCCCGCCTTGGTCGTCTGAATGACACACAAACACACACATAGCACCGCATAGGCATTAGGCATGCATTGCAACTTACAGGACTGGATTCCAATATACGGATGACTAGTTATCAGCCCGTTTGCCCGATGAACCAATAGTTAGGCAAAAAGCCAAAAATTAGACCAAAAACCCCCTCGATCGTCCAAACAACACGCAAACACACACATAACACTGTATAGACATTAGACACGTGTTGCAACTTACGGGACTCGATTCTGATATACGGATGCCGAGTTATCAGCCCGTTTGCCCGATGAACCAACAGTTAGGCAAAAAGCCAGAAAAGAGACCAAAACCCGCCTCGATCGTCCAAATGACACACAAACACACGCATAGCACCGCATATGCATTAGACACGCGTTGCAACTTACGGGACTCGATTTCGATATACGGATGACGAGTTATCAGCCCGTTTGCCCGATAAACCAATAGTTAGGCAAAAAGCCAAAAATGAGACCAATACCCGCCTCGTTCGTCCAAACGACACACAAACACACACATAGCACCTTATAGACATTAGGCATGCGTTGCAACTTACGGGACTCGATTCCGATATCACGGATCTTAAAGTTATCGGCCGTTCCCGACGAACTAACAGTTAGGTAAAAAGCCGAAAAAGAGACCAAAACCCGCCTCGGTCGTCCGAATGACACGCAAACACACACATAGCACCGCATAGGCATTAGGCTCGTGTTTCAACTTACGGGACTCGATTCCGATATACGGATGCCGAGTTATCAGCCCGTTTGCCCGACGAACCAATAGTTAGGCAAAAAGGAAAAAATGAGACCAAAACCCGCCTTGGTCTTTCGAATTATACACAAACACACACATAGCATCGTATAGACATTAGGCACGCGTTGCAACTTATGGGACTCGATTCCGATATACGGATGACGAGTTATCAGCCCGTTTGCCTGAATTGCCAACACTTAGGCAAAAAGATAAAAAAGAGACCAAAACCCGTCTCGGTCGTCCGAACGACACGCAAACACACACATAGCACTGCATAAGCATTAGGCACGCGTTGCAACTTACGGTACTCGATTCCAATATACGGATGATGAGTTATCAGCCCGTTTGCCCGTTGAACCAATAGTTAGGCAAAAAGCCGAAAATGAGACCAAAACACGCCTCGGTCTTCCGAATGACACGCAAACACACACATAGAACCGCATAAATATTAGGCACGCGTTTCATCTTACGGGACTCGATTCCGTTGTACGAATACCGAGTTATCAGTCCGTTTGCCCGATGAACTAACAGTTAGGCAAAAAGCCGAAAAAGAGACCAAAACCCGCCTCGGTTGTCCGAACAACACACAAACACACACATAGAAACCTATAGACATTAGGCACGCGTTGCAACTTACCGGACTCAATTCTGATATACGGATGCCGAGTTATCAGTTCGTTTGCCCGTTGAACCAACAGTTAGGCAAAAAGGCAAAAAAGAGACCAAAACTCGCCTCGGTAGTCCGAACTAAATGCAAACATACACATAACACCGCATAGACATTAGGCACGCGTTTCAACTTACGGGTCTTGATTCCGATATACGGATTACGAGTTATCAGCCCGTTTGTCCGATGAACCGACAGTTAGGGAAAAAGTCAAAAAAGAGACCAAAACCCGTCCCGGCCATCAGAACAACACGCAAACACACAAATAACACCGCATAGGCATTAGGCACGCGTTAAAACTTACGGGACTCGATTCCGATATACGGATGCCGAGTTATCAGCCCGTTTACCCGATTAACCAAAAGTTAGGCAAAAAGTCGAAAAAGAGACCAAAACCCATCTCGATCGTCAGAACGACACGCAAACACACAAATAGCACCGCATAGGCATTAGGAACGCGTTGCAACTTATGGGACTCTATTCCGATATACGGATGACGAGTTATCAGCCCGTTTGCCCGAATTGCCAACACTTAGGCAAAATAGAGACCAAAACTCGCCTCGATCATCCGAACGACACGCAAATACACACATATCACTGCATAGACATTAGGCATGCGTTGCAACTTACAGTACTCGATTCCAATATACGGATGACGAGTTATTAGCCCGTTTGCCCGTTAAATCAACAGTTAGGCAAAAAGTCGAAAAAGAGACCAAAACACGCCTCTTTCGTCCGAACGACACGCAAACACACACATAGCACAGTATAGGCATTAGGCACGCGTTGCAACTTATGGGACTCGATTCCGATATACGGATGCTGAGTTATCAGCCCGTTTGCCCGATTAACCAATAGTTAGGAAAAAAGCCGAAAAAGAGACCAAAACATGCCTCGGTCGTCCGAACAACACGCAAAACACACACATAGCAATCTTGAATAGACATTAAGCACGCATTGCAACTTACGGGACTCGATTTTGATATCGGATCTGAAGGTTATCGGCCGTTTGCACGATGAACCAACAGATAGGCAAAAAGCTGAAAAAGAGACAAAAACCCGCCTCGGTCGTCCAAACGACGCTCAAACACACACATAGCACCGTATAGACATTAGGCACGCTTTGCAACTTACGAGACTCGATTACGATATACGGATGACGAGTTATCAGCCCGTTTGCCCGAATTGCCAACACATAGGCAAAAAGCTAAAAAAGAGACCAAAACCCGCCTCGGTCGTCCGAACGACACGCAAACACACACATAGCACCGCATAGACATTAGGCACGCGTTGCAACTTATGGTACTCGATTCCAATATACGGATGACGAGTTATCAACCCGTTTTCCCGTTGAACCAACAGTTAGGCAAAAAGTCGAAAAAGAGACCAAAACACGCAAACACACACATAACACCGCATAAGGATTAGGCACGCGTTGCAACTTACGGGACTCAATTCCGAAATACGGATCTTAGAGTTATCGACCGGTTGCCGATGAACCAACAATGAGGCAAAAAAAGCGAAAAAGACACCAAAACTCGCCTCGGTCGTCCAAATGACACACAAACACACACATAGCATTGAATAGACATTAAGCATGCGTTGCAACTTACAGGACTCGATTCCGATATACGGATGCTGAGTTATCAGCCCGTTTGCCTGATGAACCAACACTTAGGCAAAAAGCCGAAAAAGAAACCAAAACTCGCCTCGGTCGTGTGAATGACACGCAAACACACACATAGGACCTCATAGGAATTAGGTACGCATTGAAACTTACGAGACTCGATTCCAATATACGGATGCTGAGTTATCAGCCTGTTTACCCGATGAGCCAACAGTTAGGTAAAATGCCGAAAAAGAGACCAAAACCAGCCTCGGTCGTTCGAACGACACGCAAACACACACATAGCACCGTATAGACATTAGGCACGCGTTGCAAATTACGAGATTCGATTCCGATATACGGATGTCGAGTTATCAGCCCGTTTGCCCGATGAACTAACAGTTAGGCAAAAAGCCAAAAAAGAGACCAAAACACGCGTCGGTCGTTCGAAAGACACGTAAAAATACACAAAGCACCACATAGACATTAGGCACGCGTTGCAACTTACTTGACTCAATTCTGATATATGAATGCCGAGTTATCAGCCCATTTTCCCGACGAACTAACAGTTAGGCAAAAAGCCGAAAAAGAGACCAAAACCCGTCTCAGTCGTCCGAACAACACACAAACACACACATAGCACCGCATAGACATTAGACACGCGTTGCAACTTATGGGACTCGATTCCGATATCACGGATCTTGAAAGATCGGCCCGTTGCCGTTGAACCAACAGTTAGGCAAAAAAGGCAAAAAAGAGACCAAAACCCGCCTCGGTCATCCGAACTAAACGCAAACACACACATAGCACCGCATAGACATTAGGCACGCGTTGCAACTTACGGGACTAGATTACGATATCACGGATGTTGAAGTTATCGGCCGTTGGCCGATTAACCAATAGTTAGGCAAAAAGTCGAAAAAGAGACCAAAACCCGTCTCGTTCGTCAGAACAACACGTAAATACACATATAGCACCGTATAGGCATTAGGCACGCGTTACAACTGATGGTACTCGATTCCAATATACGGATGACGAGTTATCAACCCGTTTACCCATTGAACCAACAGTTAGGCAAAAAGCCAAAAAAGAGACCAAAACATGCCTCGATCCTTCGAAACACACACAAACACACACATAGCACCGCATAGGCATTAGGCACGCGTTGCAACTTACGGGACTCGATTCCGATATACGGATGACGAGTTATCAGACCGTTTGCCCGAATTTCCAACACTTAGGCAAAAAGGAAAAAAAGAGACCAAAACCCGCCTCGGTCGTCCGAACTAAATGCAAACATCGCATAGCACCGCATAGACATTATTAGGCGCAGCGTTGAAACTTACGGGACTCGATTACGATATCTGGATCTTGAGAGTTATCGGCCGTTGGTTCAGATGAACCAACCGTTAGGCAAAAGCGAAAAAAGAGACCAAAACCGTCTCGGTCGTCGAATAACACGAAACAAACAAATAGCACCGCATAGGCATTAGGCACGCGTTGCAACTTCATACGACTTTTCGATTCCGATTCTGAGATGAAAAGTTATCAGCCCGTTTGCACGTTGAACCAACTGTTAGATAAAAAGCCGAGAAATAGACCAAAACACGCCTCGGTCTTCCGAACAACATGCAAACACACACATAGCACCGCATAGGCATTAGGCAGGTGTTCCAACTTACGGGACTCAATTTCGATATACGGATGCCGAGTTATCAGCCCGTTTGCCCGATGAACCAATAGTTAGGCAAAACGCCAAAAATGAGACTAAAACCGGCCTCGGTCGTCCGAACTAAACGCAAACACACACATAGCACCGCATAGGCATTAGGCACGCGTTGCAACTTACAGGACCTGATTCCGATATACGGATGCTGAGTTATCAACCTGTTTGCCCGATGAACCAACAGTTAGGCAAAAACCCGAAAAAGAGACCAAAACCTGCCTCGGTCATCCGAATGACACACAAACACACACACATAGCACCGTATAGACATTAGGCACGTGTTGCAACTTACGGGACTCGATTCCGATATACGGAGGACGAGTTATCAGCCCGTTTACCCGATGAACCAAAAGTTAGGCAAAAAGTCGAAAAAGAGACCAAAACCCGTCTCGGTCGTCAGAACAACACGCAAACACACAAATAGCACCGCATATGCATTAGGCACGCGTTGCAACTTATGGGACTCTATTCCGATATACGGATGACGAGTTATCAGCCCGTTTGCCCGAATTGCCAACACTTAGGCAAAACAGAGACCAAAACCTGCCTCGATCATCCGAACGACACACAAATACACACATATCACTGCATAGACATTAGGCATGCGTTGCAACTTACAGTACTCGATTCCAATATACGGATGACGAGTTATTAGCCCGTTTGCCCGTTGAATCAACAGTTAGGCAAAAAGTCCAAAAAGAGACCAAAACACGCCTCTTTCATCCGAACGACACGCAAACACACACATAGCACAGTATAGGCATTAGGCACGCGTTGTAACTTACGGGACTCGATTCCGATATACGGATGCTGAGTTATCAGCCCGTTTGCCCGATTAACCAATAGTTAGGAAAAAAGCCAAAAAAGAGACCAAAACATGCCTCGGTCGTCCGAGGCGACACGCAAACACACACATATAGCAATCGAATAGACATTAGGCGCGCATTGCAACTTACGGGACTCGATTAGATATACGGATCTTAGAGTTATCGGCCGTTTGCACGATGAACCAACGAGATAGGCAAAAAGCGAAAAGAGACAAAACCCGCCTCGGTCGTCCAAACGGCGCTCAAACACACATAGCACCGTATAGACATTAGGCGCGTGTTGCAACTTACGGGACTCGATTAGATATCTCGGATGACGAGTTATCATCCGTTTGCCCGAATTGCCAACACATGGCAAAAAGCTAAAAAGAGACCAAAACCCGCCTCGGTCGTCCGAACGACACGCAAACACACACATAGCACCGCATAGATAGATATTAGGCACGTTGCAACTTATGGTACTCGATTCCAATATACGGATGACGAGTTATCAGCCCGTTTTCCCGTTGAACCAACAGTTAGGCAAAAAGTCAAAAAAGAGACCAAAACACGCAAACACACACATAACACCGCATAAGGATTAGGCATGCGTTGCAACTTACGGGACTCGATTCTGAAATACGGATGCCGAGTTATCAGCCCGTTTGCCCGATGAACCAACAGCTAGGCAAAAAGCCGAAAAAGAGACCAAAACCCGCCTCGGTCGTCCATATGACACAAAAACACACACATAGTATTGAATAGACATTAAGCATGCGTTCCAACTTACAGGACTCGATTCCGAGATATCACGGATCTTTGAGTTATCGGCCGTTTTGCTGATGAACCAACAGTTAGGCAAAAAGCCGAAAAATAAACCAAAACTCGCCTCGGTCGTGTGAATGACACGCAAACACACACATAGGACCTCATAGGAATTAGGTACGCGTTGAAACTTACGAGACTCGATTCCAATATACGGATGCTGAGTTATCAGCCTGTTTGCCCGATGAGCCAATAGTTAGGTAAAATGCCGAAAAAGAGACCAAAACCAGCCTCGGTCGTTCGAACGACACACAAACACACACATAGCACCGTATAGACATTAGGCACGCGTTGCAAATTACGAGACTCGATTCCGATATACGGATGTCGAGTTATCAGCCCGTTTGCCCGATGAACTAATAGTTAGGCAAAAAGCCGAAAAAGAGACCAAAAGACGCGTCGGTCGTCCGGAAGACACGCAAAAATACACAAAGCACTGCATAGACATTAGGCACGCGTTTCAACTTACTTGACTCAATTCTGATATATGAATGCCGAGTTATCAGCCCGTTTTCCCGACGAACTAACAGTTAGGCAAAAAGCCGAAAAAGAGACCAAAACCTGTCTCGGTCGTCCGAACGACACGCAAACACACACATAGCACCGCATAGACATTAGGCACGCGTTGCAACTTATGGGACTCGATTCCGATATACGGATGCCGAGTTATCAGCCCGTTTTCCCGATGAACCAACAGTTAGGCAAAAAGGCAAAAAAGAGACCAAAACCCGCCTCGATCGTCCGAACTAAACGCAAACACACACATAGCACCGCATAGACATTAGGCACGCGTTGCAACTTACGGGACTAGATTCCGATATACGGATGCCGAGTTATCAGCCCGTTGGCCCGATGAACCAATAGTTAGGCAAAAAGCGAAAAAGAGACCAAAACCCGTCTCGTTAAATCGAACAACACGTAAATACATATATATGCCGTATAGGCATTAGGCGCGCGTTACAACTGATGGTACTCGATTCCAATATATGGATGACGAGTTATCAACCCGTTTACCCATTGAAACAACAGTTAGGCAAAAAGCCAAAAAAGAGACCAAAACCTGCCTCGATCCTTCGAAAGACACACAAACACACACATAGCACCGCATAGGCATTAGGCACGCGTTGCAACTTACGGGACTCGATTCCGATATACGGATGACGAGTTATCAGACCGTTTGCCCGAATTGCCAACACTTAGGCAAAAAGGCAAAAAAGAGACCAAAACCCGCCTCGGTCGTCCGAACTAAACGCAAACATACGCATAGCACCGCATAGACATTAGGCACGCGTTGAAACTTACGGGACTCGATTACGATATACGGATGCCGAGTTATCAGCCCGTTTTCCCGATGAACCAACTGTTAGGCAAAAAGCCGAAAAAGAGACCAAAACCCGTCTCGGTCGTCAGAATAACACGGAAACAAACAAATAGCACCGCATAGGCATTAGGCACGCGTTGCAACTTACGGCACTCGATTCCGATTTACAGATGAAAAGTTATCAGCCCGTTTGCCCGTTGAACCAACTGTTAGATAAAAAGCCGAGAAATAGACCAAAACACGCCTCGGTCTTCCGAACAACATGCAAACATACACATAGCACCGCATAGGCATTAGGCAGGTTTTGCAACTTACGGGACTCGATTTCGATATACGGATGCCGAGTTATCAGCCCGTTTGCCCGATGAACCAATAATTAGGCAAAACGCCGAAAATGAGACTAAAACAGGCCTCGGTCGTCCGAACTAAACGTAAACACACACATAGCACCACATAGGCATTAGGCACGCGTTGAAACTTATAGGACTTGATTCCGATATACGGATGCTGAGTTATCAGCCTGTTTGCCCGATGAACCAACAGTTAGGCAAAAAGCCGAAAAAGAGACCAAAACCTGCCTCGGTCGTCCGAATGACATGCAAACACACACACATAGCACCATATAGACATTAGGCACGCGTTGCAACTTAAGGGACTCGATTCCTATATACGGATGACGAGTTATCGGTCAGATTTTCCGAATTGCCAACACTTAGGCAAAAGGCAAAAAGAGACCAAAAAAACCGCCTCGGTCGTCCGAACGACACACAAACACACAAATAGCACCGCGCAGGAATTAGGCACCTATTGCAACTTACGGTACTTCGATTCCGAGATATCTGAGATGACGAGTTATCGGCCGTTTGCCCGATGAACCAACAGATTAGGAAAAAAGTCGAAAAAAAAGACCAAAAGCACGCCTTGGTGGAAATGCGAGCATTTCGCAAACACACATATAGTATCATTATAAGGATTAGGCATGCGTTGCAACTCAAGGACTCGATTACGAAATACGGATCTTGGGAGTTATCGGCCGTTTGCCCGAATTGCCAACACCGAGGCAAAAAGGCAAAAATAGACCAAAACCCACCTCGGTCGTCCAAGAACACACACAAACACACACATAGCAATCGCATAGAAATTAGGCATACGTTGAAACTTACAGGACTCAATTCCGATATCTGGATCTTTGAGTTATCACTTCGTTTGCCGATGAACCAACGATTAGGCAAAAAGCGAAAAAAGAGACAAAACCCCCGCCTCGGTGGTCCGAACGACACGCAACACACACATAGCACCGCATAGGGATTAGAATGCAGCGTTGAAACTTACGGAATCGATTCCGATATACGGATCTTTGAGTTATCGACTGTTTGCCCGATGAACCAACGATTAGGCAAAAAAGCGAAAAAGAGACCAAAACCCGCCTCAGTGGTCCGAACGACACGCAAACACACACATAGCACCGCATAGGGATTAGATGCAGCGTTGAAACTTACGGAATCGATTTCGATATCTGGATCTTGAGTTATCGGCCCGTTTGCCAAATGAATTAACACTTGTAAAAAGCGAAAAAGAGACCAAAACACGCGCATCGGTCGTCTGAGCGACACACAAAAATACATAGCACCGCGCATAGACATTAGGCGCAGCGTTGCGAACTTATGTGACTCGATTACGATATCACGGATCTTGAGTTATCGGCCGTTTGCCCGATGAACCAACCGTTAGGCAAAAAGCCGAGAAAGAGACCAAAACCCGCCTCGGTCGTCTGAACGACATGCAAACACACACATAGCAATCGTATAAACATTAGTTACGTGTTTGCAACTTACGAGACTCGATTCCTAATTATCTGGATCTTGGAGTTATCGACTGTTGCCCTATGAACTAATACTTAGGCAAAATCTGAAAAAGAGACCAAAACACGCCTCGGTCGTCCGAGATGACACGCAAAAAAACACACATAGCACCGCATATAGACATTAGGCACGCGCGTTTCAACTTATGTGACTCGATTACGATATCACGGATGCCTAGTTATCAGCCGGTTTGCCCGATGAACCAACAGTTAGGCAAAAAGCCGAAAAAGAGACCAAATCCCGCCTCGGTCGTCCGAATGACACGCAAACACACATAGCAACGTAGATAGACATTAGGCACGCGTTGCAACTTACGGGACTCAATTCCGATATACGGATGCCAAGTTATCAGCCTGTTTGCCCGATGAACTAACACTTAGGCAAAAAGCCAAAAAAGAGACCAAAACACGCCTCGGTCGTCCGAACGACACGCAAAAACACACATAGCACCGCATAGACATTAGGCACACGTTGCAACTTATGTGACTCAATTCGACGATATCTGGATCTTAAAGTTATCGACCTGTTGCCCGATGAACCAACAGTTAGGCAAAACGCTGAAAAAGAGACCAAAACCCATTTCGGTCGTCCGTAAGACACGCAAACACACACATAGCACTGTATAGACATTAGGCACGTGTTGCAACTTACGGGACTCGATTCTGATATACGAATGCCGAGTTATCAGCCCGTTTGGCTGATGAACCAACAGTTAGGGAAAAAGCCGAAAAAGAGACCAAAATCCGCCTTGGTCATCCGAATGACACGAAAACACACACATAGCACTGCATAGACATTAGGCACGTGTTGCAACTTAATAGACTCGATTCTGATATACGGATGACGAGTTATCAGCCCGTTTGTCCGAATTGCCAACACTTAGGCAAAAAGGCGAAAAAGAGACCAAAACCCGCCTCGATCGTCCGAACGGCACGCAAACACACACATAGCACCGTATAGACATTAGGCACGCGTTGCAGCTTACGGTACTCGATTCCAATATACGGATGCCGAGTTATCAGCCCATTTGCCCGATGAACCAACAGTTAGGCAAAAAGCCGAAAAAGAGTCCAAAACCCATCTCGATCGTCGGAACGACACACAAAGACACACATAGTACCGTATAGACATTAGGCATGCGTTGCAACTTACGGGACTCGATTCCGATATACGGATGCCGAGTTATCAGCACGTTTGCCTGATTAACTAACAGTTAGGCAAAAAGCCAAAAAAGAGACTAAAACCCTCGGTCGTCCGAACGACACGCGCGGACACACATATAGCACCGCAGATAGACATTAAAGCACGTGTTGCAACTTACGGGACTCGATTCCGATATACGAATGCCGAGTTATCAGCCCGTTTGTCCGATAAACCAACAGTTAGGGAAAAAGCCGAAAAAGAGATCAAAACCAGCCTCGATTGTCCGAACGACACGGAAACACACACATAGCACCAATAATTAGGCAAAAAGGAAAAAAAGAGACCAAAACCCGCATCAGTCATCTAAACTAAACACAAACACACACATAGCACCGCATAGACATTAGGCACGCGTTGCAACTTACGGGACTCGATTCCGATATACGGATCTTGAAAGTTATCGGCCGTTGCCGATGAACCAATAGTTAGGCAAAAAGCCGAAAAAGAGACCAAAACCCGCCTCGATCGTCCGAACGACACGAAAACACACACATAGCACCGCATAGACATTAGGCACGTGTTACAACTTATGGGACTTGATTCCGATATACGGATGTCGAGTTATCAGCCCGTTTGCCCGATGAACCAACAATTAGGCAAAAAGGAAAAAAAAGACCAAAACCCGCCTCGGTCATCTGAACTAAACACAAACACACACATAGCACCGCATAGACATTAGGCACGCGTTGCACCTTACGGGACTCAATTATGTTATACGGATGCCGGAGTTATCGGCCGTTTTTACGATGAACCAATAGTTAGCGAAAAGGCAAAAAAGACCAAAACCCGCCTTGGTCGGTCCTAAACTAAAACAAATACATATAGCTTGCATAGAGCGGTGAGCGCAGCGTTGCAACTTCTGAGACTCAATTCCGATATATAGATCTCTGAGAGTTATCGGCCGTTTGTCCGATGAACCAACAGTTAGGGAAAAAAGCCAAAAAGAGACCAAAACCCGCCTCGATTGTCCGAATGATGACACATAAAACTAACACATAGCACCGTATAGACATTAGGCACGTGTTGTAACTTATGGGACTCGATTACGATATCACGGATGCTTGAAGTTATCATCCGCTTGTTGCCGATGAACTAACAGTTAGGCAAAAAGCCAAAAAAGAGACCAAATCCCGCATCGGTCATCCGAACGACACGTAAACACACACATAGCACCGCATAGACATTAGGCACGTGTTGCAACTTACAGGACTCGATTCCGATATACGGATGCCGAGTTATCAGCCCGTTTTTCCGATTAACCAATAGTTAGGCAAAAAAGCAGAAAATAGACCAAAACCCGCCTCGGTCGTCCGAACTAAACGCAAACACACACATAGCACTGCATAGACATTAGGCACGCGTTGCAACTTACGAGACTCGATTTCGATATACGGATGCCGAGTTATTAGCCCGTTTGCCCGATGAACCAACAGTTAGGGAAATAGCCGAAAAAGAGACCAAAACCCGTCTTGTTCATCAGAACAACACGCAAACACACACATAGCACTACATAGGCATTAGGCACGTGTTGCAACTTACGGTACTCGATTCCAATATACGGATGACAAGTTATCAGCCCGTTTTCCAGTTGAACTAACAGTTTGGTAAAAAGCCGAAAAAGAGACCAAAACACGCCACGGTCTTCCGAACGATACGCAAACACACACATAGCACCGCATAGGCATTAGGCACGCGTTGCAACTTACGGGACTCGATTCCGATATACGGATGCCGAGTTATCAGCCTGTTTGCCCGAATTGCCAACACTTAGGCAAAAAGGCGAAAAAGAGATCAAAACCCGCCTCGATCGTTCGAACGACACACAAACACACATATAGCACCATATAGACATTAGGTATGCGTTGCAACTTACGGTACTCGATTCCAATATACGGATGCCGAGTTATCAGCTCGTTTGCCCGATGAACCAACAGTTAGGCAAAAAGCCGAAAAAGAGATCAAAACCCGCCTCGATCGTCCGAATGACACGCAAACACACAAATAGCATCGTATAGACATTAGCCATGCGTTGCAACTTATGGGACTCGATTCTGATATACGGATGCCGACTTATCAGCCCGTTTGCCCGATGAACTAACTATTAGGCAAAAAGCCGAAAAAGAGACCAAAACCCGCCTCTTTCATCCGAACGACACGCAAACACACACATAGCACAGTATAGGCATTAGGCACGCGTTGTAACTTACGGGACTCGATTCTGATATACGGATGCTGAGTTATCAGCCCGTTTGCCCGATTAACCAATAGTTAGGAAAAAAGCCAAAAAAGAGACCAAAACATGCCTCGGTCGTCCGAACGACACGCAAACACACACATAGCACTGAATAGACATTAGGCACGCATTGCAACTTACGGGACTCGATTCCGATATACGGATGTCGAGTTATCAGCCCGTTTGCCTGATGAACCAACAGATAGGCAAAAAGCCGAAAAAGAGACAAAAACCCGCCTCGGTCGTCCAAACGACGCTCAAACACACACATAGCACCGTATAGACATTAGGCACGTGTTGCAACTTACGGGACTCGATTCCGATATACGGATGACGAGTTATCATCCCGTTTGCCCGAATTGCCAACACATAGGCAAAAAGCTAAAAAAGAGACCAAAACCCGCCTCGGTCGTCCGAACGACACGCAAACACACACATAGCACCGCATAGATATTAGGCACGCGTTGCAACTTATGGTACTCGATTCCAATATACGGATGACGAGTTATCAGCCCGTTTTCCCGTTGAACCAACAGTTAGGCAAAATGTCAAAAAAGAGACCAAAACACGCAAACACACACATAACACCGCATAAGGATTAGGCATGCGTTGCAACTTACGGGACTCGATTACAAATATCGGATGTTGAGTTATCGGCCGTTGCCGATGAACCAACAAATGAGGCAAAAAGCCGAAAAAGAGACCAAAACCCGCCTCGGTCGTCCATATGACACAAAAACACACACATAGCATTGAATAGACATTAAGCATGCGTTCCAACTTACAGGACTCGATTCCGATATACGGATGCTGAGTTATCAGCCCGTTTGCCTGATGAACCAACAGTTAGGCAAAAAGCCGAAAAATAAACCAAAACTCGCCTCGGTCGTGTGAATGACACGCAAACACACACATAGGACCTCATAGGAATTAGGTACGCGTTGAAACTTACGAGACTCGATTCCAATATACGGATGCTGAGTTATCAGCCTGTTTGCCCGATGAGCCAATAGTTAGGTAAAATGCCGAAAAAGAGACCAAAACCAGCCTCGGTCGTTCGAACGACACACAAACACACACATAGCACCGTATAGACATTAGGCACGCGTTGCAAATTACGAGACTCGATTCCGATATACGGATGTCGAGTTATCAGCCCGTTTGCCCGATGAACTAACAGTTAGGCAAAAAGCCGAAAAAGAGACCAAAAAACGCCGCGTCGGTCGTCCGGAAGACACGCAAAAATACACAAAGCAATCGCATAGACATTGAGCGCAGCGTTTCAACTTACTTTTCAATTCGATATATGAATGCCGAAAGTTATCGGCCTGCTTTCCCGATTTAACTAACGATTAGGGCAAAAAGCCGAAAAAGAGACCAAAACCCGTCTCGGTCGTCCGAACGACACGCAAACACACACATAGCACCGCATAGACATTAGGCACGCGTTGCAACTTATGGGACTCGATTCCGATATACGGATGCCGAGTTATCAGCCCGTTTTCCCGATGAACCAACAGTTAGGCAAAAAGGCAAAAAAGAGACCAAAACCAGCCTCGATCGTCCGAACTAAACACAAACACACACATAGCACCGCATAGACATTAGGCACGCGTTGCAACTTACGGGACTAGATTTCGATATACGGATGCCGAGTTATCAGCCCGTTGGCCCGATGAACCAATAGTTAGGCAAAAAGCCGAAAAAGAGACCAAAACCCGTCTCGTTCGTCAGAACAACACGTAAATACACATATAGCACCGTATAGGCATTAGGCACGCGTTACAACTGATGGTACTCGATTCCAATATATGGATGACGAGTTATCAACCCGTTTACCCATTGAAACAACAGTTAGGCAAAAAGCCAAAAAAGAGACCAAAACCTGCCTCGATCCTTCGAAATACACACAAACACACACATAGCACCGCATAGGCATTAGGCACGCGTTGCAACTTACGGGACTCGATTCCGATATACTGGATGACGAAGACGATTATCGAATGTTTGCCCGAATTGCCAACACTTAGGCAAAAAGGCAAAAAAGAGACCAAAACCCGCCTCGGTCATCCGAACTAAACGCAAACATACGCATAGCACCGCATAGACATTAGGCACGCGTTGAAACTTACGGGACTCGATTACGATATACGGATGCCGAGTTATCAGCCCGTTTTCCCGATGAACCAACTGTTAGGCAAAAAGCCGAAAAAGAGACCAAAACCCGTCTCGGTCGTCAGAATAACACGGAAACAAACAAATAGCACCGCATAGGCATTAGGCACGCGTTGCAACTTACGGCACTCGATTTCGATTTACAGATGAAAAGTTATCAGCCCGTTTGCCCGTTGAACCAACTGTTAGATAAAAAGCCGAGAAATAGACCAAAACACGCCTCGGTCTTCCGAACAATATGCAAACACACACA
Source organism: Panax ginseng (assembly GCA_020205605.1). NCBI lineage: Eukaryota > Viridiplantae > Streptophyta > Magnoliopsida > Apiales > Araliaceae > Panax > Panax ginseng. The sequence goes on from CM035139.1 coordinate 98,598,075, forward strand.
TAGCACCGCATAGGCATTAGGCAGGTTTTGCAACTTACGGGACTCGATTTCGATATATCTGGATCTTAGTTATTATCGGCCGCTTGCCCGATGAACCAATAATTAGGCAAAACGCCGAAAATGAGACTAAAACAGGCCTCGGTCATCCGAACTAAACGCAAACACACACATAGCACCACATAGGCATTAGGCACGCGTTGAAACTTATAGGACTTGATTCCGATATACGGATGCTGAGTTATCAGCCTGTTTGCCCGATGAACCAACAGTTAGGAAAAAAGCCGAAAAAGAGACCAAAACCTGCCTCGGTCGTCCGAATGACATGCAAACACACACACATAGCACCATATAGACATTAGGCACGCGTTGCAACTTAAGGGACTCGATTCCTATATATGGATGACGAGTTATCAGCCGTTTTCCCGAATTGCCAACACTTAGGCAAAAAGGCAAAAAAGAGACCAAAACCCGCCTCGGTCGTCCGAACGACACACAAACACACAAATAGCACCGCATAGGCATTAGGCACCTATTGCAACTTACGGTACTCGATTCCGATATACGGACGCTGAGTTATCAGCCCGTTTGCCCGATGAACCAACAGTTAGGAAAAAAGTCGAAAAAAGACCAAAGCACGCCTTGGTCGTCTGAACGACACGCAAACACACATATAGTATCGTATAAGGATTAGGCATGCGTTGCAACTCAAGGGACTCGATTCTGAAATACGGATGCCGAGTTATCAGCCCGTTTGCCCGAATTGCCAACACTGAGGCAAAAAGGCAAAAAATAGACCAAAACCCACCTCGGTCGTCCGAACAACACACAAACACACACATAGCACTGCATAGAAATTAGGCATACGTTGAAACTTACAGGACTCAATTCCGATATACGGATGCTGAGTTATCAGCTCGTTTGCCCGATGAACCAACAGTTAGGCAAAAAGCCGAAAAAGAGACCAAAACCCGCCTCAGTGGTCCGAACGACACGCAAACACACACATAGCACCGCATAGGGATTAGGTACGCGTTGAAACTTACGGGAATCGATTCCGATATACGGATGCTGAGTTATCAGCCTGTTTGCCCGATGAACCAACAGTTAGGCAAAAAGCCGAAAAAGAGACCAAAACCCGCCTCAGTGGTCCGAACGACACGCAAACACACACATAGCACCGCATAGGGATTAGGTACGCGTTGAAACTTACGGGAATCGATTTCGATATACGGATGCCGAGTTATCAGCCCGTTTGCCCAATGAATTAACACTTAGGTAAAAAGCCGAAAAAGAGACCAAAACACGCCTCGGTCGTACGAACGACACACAAAAATACACATAGCACCGCATAGACATTAGGCACGCGTTGCAACTTATGTGACTCGATTCTGATATACGGATGCCGAGTTATCAGCCCGTTTGCCCGATGAACCAACCGTTAGGCAAAAAGCCGAGAAAGAGACCAAAACCCGCCTCGGTCGTCTGAACGACATGCAAACACACACATAGCACCGTATAAACATTAGTTACGTGTTGCAACTTACGAGACTCGATTCCGGTATACGGATGCCGAGTTATCAGCCTGTTTGCCCTATGAACTAATACTTAGGCAAAATGCCGAAAAAGAGACCAAAACACGCCTCGGTCGTCCGAATGACACGCAAAAACACACATAGCACCGCATAGACATTAGGCACGCGTTTCAACTTATGTGACTCGATTCTGATATACGGATGCCTAGTTATCAGCCCGTTTGCCCGATGAACCAACAGTTAGGCAAAAAGCCGAAAAAGAGACCAAATCCCGCCTCGGTCGTCCGAATGACACGCAAACACACATAGCACCGTATAGACATTAGGCACGCGTTGCAACTTACGGGACTCAATTCCGATATACGGATGCCAAGTTATCAGCCTGTTTGCCCGATGAACTAACACTTAGGCAAAAAGCCAAAAAAGAGACCAAAACACGCCTCGGTCGTCCGAACGACACGCAAAAACACACATAGCACCGCATAGACATTAGGCACACGTTGCAACTTATGTGACTCAATTCGATATCTGGATGTCGAAGTTATCGGCCTGCTTGCCCGATGAACCAGCAACAGGCAAAAGCGGCCGAAAAAGAGACCAAAACCCATTTCGGTCGTCCGTAAGACACGCAAACACACACATAGCACTGTATAGACATTAGGCACGTGTTGCAACTTACGGGACTCGATTCTGATATACGAATGCCGAGTTATCAGCCCGTTTGGCTGATGAACCAACAGTTAGGGAAAAAGCCGAAAAAGAGACCAAAATCCGCCTTGGTCATCCGAATGACACGAAAACACACACATAGCACTGCATAGACATTAGGCACGTGTTGCAACTTATGAGACTCGATTCTGATATACGGATGACGAGTTATCAGCCCGTTTGCCCGAATTGCCAACACTTAGGCAAAAAGCGAAAAAAGAGACCAAAACCCACCTCGATCGTCCGAATCGACGCGCAACACACACACATAGCAATCAGATAGACATTAGGGCATGCGTTGCGACTACGGTACTCGATTCCAATATACGGATGCCGAGTTATCAGCCCATTTGCCCGATGAACCAACAGTTAGGCAAAAAGCCGAAAAAGAGTCCAAAACCCATCTCGATCGTCGGAACGACACACAAAGACACACATAGTACCGTATAGACATTAGGCATGCGTTGCAACTTACGGGACTCGATTCCGATATACGGATGCCGAGTTATCAGCACGTTTGCCTGATTAACTAACAGTTAGGCAAAAAGCCGAAAAAGAGACCAAAACCCGCCTCGGTCGTCCGAACGACACGCAGACACACATATAGCACCGCATAGACATTAGGCACGTGTTGCAACTTACGGGACTCAATTCCGATATACGAATGCCGAGTTATCAGCCCGTTTGTCCGATAAACCAACAGTTAGGGAAAAAGCCGAAAAAGAGATCAAAACCAGCCTCGATTGTCCGAACGACACGGAAACACACACATAGCACCAATAATTAGGCAAAAAGGAAAAAAAGAGACCAAAACCCGCGATCACCATCTAAACTAAACACAAACACACACATATAGCACCGCATGGACATTAGGGCACGCAGCGTTGCAACTTACGGACTCGATTCCATATCACGATCTTAGGAGTTATCAGCCCGTTTGCCCGATGAACCAATAGTTAGGTAAAAAGCCGAAAAAGAGACCAAAACCCGCCTCGATCGTCCGAACGACACGAAAACACACACATAGCACCGCATAGACATTAGGCACGTGTTACAACTTATGGGACTTGATTCCGATATACGGATGTCGAGTTATCAGCCCGTTTGCCCGATGAACCAACAATTAGGCAAAAAGGAAAAAAAAAGACCAAAACCCGCCTCGGTCATCTGAACTAAACACAAACACACACATAGCACCACATAGACATTAGGCACGCGTTGCACCTTACGGGACTCAATTATGTTATACGGATGCCGAGTTATCAGCCCGTTTTTCTGATGAACCAATAGTTAGGCAGAAAGGCAAAAAAGAGACCAAAACCCGCCTTGGTCGTCCGAACTAAACGCAAATACACACATAGCACTGCATAGACAGTAGGCACGCGTTGCAACTTACGAGACTCAATTCCGATATATAGATACCGAGTTATCAGCCCGTTTGTCCGATGAACCAACAGTTAGGGAAAAAGCCAAAAAAGAGACCAAAACCCGCCTCGATTGTCCGAATGACACGCAAACTAACACATAGCACCGTATAGACATTAGGCACGTGTTGTAACTTATGGGACTCGATTCTGATATACGGATGCCGAGTTATCATCCCGTTTGCCCGATGAACTAACAGTTAGGCAAAAAGCCAAAAAAGAGACCAAATCCCACATCGGTCATCCGAACGACACGTAAACACACACATAGCACCGCATAGACATTAGGCACGTGTTGCAACTTACAGGACTCGATTCCGATATACGGATGCCGAGTTATCAGCCCGTTTTTCCGATTAACCAATAGTTAGGCAAAAAAGCAGAAAATAGACCAAAACCCCGCCTCGTCGTCCGTCGAACTAAAAACACACACACATAGCACTGCATAGACATTAGGCACGCGTTGCAACTTACGAGACTCGATTTCGATATACGGATGCCGAGTTATTAGCCCGTTTGCCCGATGAACCAACAGTTAGGGAAATAGCCGAAAAAGAGACCAAAACCCGTCTTGTTCATCAGAACAACACGCAAACACACACATAGCACTACATAGGCATTAGGCACGTGTTGTAACTTACGGTACTCGATTCCAATATACGGATGACAAGTTATCAGCCCGTTTCCAGTTGAACTAACAGTTTGGTAAAAAGCCGAAAAAGAGACCAAAACACGCCACGGTCTTCCGAATGATACGCAAACACACACATAGCACCGCATAGGCATTAGGCACGCGTTGCAACTTACGGGACTCGATTCCGATATACGGATGCCGAGTTATCAGCCTGTTTGCCCGAATTGCCAACACTTAGGCAAAAAGGCGAAAAAGAGATCAAAACCCGCCTCGATCGTTCGAACGACACACAAACACACATACAGCACCATATAGACATTAGGTATGCGTTGCAACTTACGATACTCGATTCCAATATCTGGATGTTAGAGTTATCACTTCGTTGCCCGATGAACCAACAGTTAGGCAAAAAGCGGAAAAAGAGATCAAAACCCGCCTCGATCGTCCGAATGACACGCAAACACACAAATAGCATCGTATAGACATTAGCCATGCGTTGCAACTTATGGGACTCGATTCTGATATACGGATGCCGACTTATCAGCCCGTTTGCCCGATGAACTAACTATTAGGCAAAAAGCCGAAAAAGAGACCAAAACCCGCCTCGGTCATCCGAACGACACGCAAACACACACATAGCACCGCATAGACATTAGGCACGTGTTGCAACTTACGGGACTCGATTCCGATATACGGATGCCGAGTTATCAGCCGGTTTTTCCGATGAACCAATAGTTAGGCAAAAAGGCAAAAAAGAGACCAAAACCCGCCTCGGTCGTCCGAACTAAACACAAACACACACATAGCACCGCATAGACATTAGGCACGCGTTGTAACGTACGAGACTCGATTCCGATATACAGATGCCGAGTTATCAGCCCGTTTGCCCGATGAACCAACAATTAGGGAAAAAGCCAAAAAAGAGACCAAAACCCGTCTCGGTCATCAGAACAACACGCAAACACAAACATAGCACCGCATTGGCATTAGGCACGCATTGCAACTTACGGTTCTCGATTCCAATATACGGATGACAAGTTATCAGCCCGTTTGACCGTTGAACTAATAGTTAGGCAAAAAGCCGAAAAAGAGACCAAAACATGCCTCGGTCATCCGAACGACACGCAAACACACACATAGCACCGCATAGGCATTAGTAACGCGTTGCAACTTACGGGACTCGATTCCAATATACAGATGACGAGTTATCAGCCCGTTTGCGCGTTGAACCAACAGTTAGGCAAAAAGTCGAAAAAGAGGCCAAAACACGCAAACACACACGTAGCACCGTATAGGCATTAGGCACGCGTTGTTACTTACGGGTCTCGATTCTGATATACTGATGCTGAGTTATCAGCCCGTTTGCCCGATGAACCAACAGTTAGGCAAAAAACTGAAAAAGAGACCAAAACACGCCTCAGTCGTCCGAACAACACCCAAACACACATAGCACCGCATAAGGATTAGGCACGCGTTGCAACTTACGGGACTCGATTGCGAAATACGGATGCCGAGTTATCAGCCTGTTTGCCTGATGAACCAACACTTAGGCAAAATGCCAAAAAAGAGACCAAAACCCGCCTCGGTGGTTTGAACGACACGCAAACACACACATATCACCGTATAGACATTAGACACGCATTGCAACTTACGAGACTCGATTCCGATATACGGATACCGAATTATCAGCCCGTTTTCCCGATGAACTAACAGTTAGGCAAAAAGCCGAAAAAGAGACCAAAACACGCCTGGGTCATCCGAACGACACGTAAAAACACACATAGAACCGCATTGACATTAGGCACGCGTTGCAACTTACGTGACTCGATTCTGATATACAGATGCCGAGTTATCAGCCCGTTTGCCCGATGAACCAACAGTTAGGCAAAAATCTGAAAAAATGACCAAAACCAGCCTCGGTCGTCCGAACGACACACAAACGCACACATAGCACCGCATAGGCATTAGGCACGCGTTGCAACTTATGGGACTCGATTCCGATATGCGGATGTCGACTTATCATCCCGTTTGCCCGATGAACAAATAGTTTGGAAAAAAGCCGAAAAAGAGACCAAAACCCGCCTCGGTCGTCCGAACGACACGTAAACACACACATAGCACCGTATAGACATTAGGCACGCGTTGCAACCTATGGGACTCAATTCTGATATACGGATGCCGAGTTATCAGCCCGTTTTCCCGATGTACCAACAGTTAGGTAAAAAGCCGAAAAAGAGACCAAAACCTATCTCGGTCGTCCGAACGACACGCAAAAACACATATAGCACCGTATAGGTATTAAGCACGCGTTGCAACTTACGGGACTCGATTCCAATATACGGATGCTGAGTTATCAGCCCGTTTGCCCGATGAACCAATAGTTAGGCAAAAAGACGAAAAAGAAACCAAAACACGCCTCGGTCATCCGAACGACACGCAAACACACACATAGCACCGCATAAGGATTAGGCACGCGTTGCAATTTACGGGACTCGATTCCGAAATACGAATGCCGAGTTATCAGCCCGTTTGCCCGATGAAACAACAGCTAGGCAAAAAGCCGAAAAAGAGACCAAAACACGCCTCGGTCGTCCAAACGACACACAAACACACACATAGCACTGCATAGACATTAAGCATGCGTTGCAACTTACAGGATCGATTCCGATATCACGGATCTTTGAGTTATCGCCCGTTTACTCAAGAACCAACAGTTAGGCAAAAAGCCGAAAGAGAGACCAAAACTCGCCTCGGTCGTCCGAACGACACACAAACACACACATAGCACCGCATAGGCATTAGGCATGCGTTGCAGCATATGGGACTCAATTCCGATATGCGGATGCCGAGTTATCAGCCCGTTGGCCCGATGAACCAACAGTTAGGCAAAAAGCCGAAAAAAAGACCAAAACCCGTCTTGGTCGTCGTAACATCACGCAAACATCAACATAGCACCGCATAGGCATTAGGAATGCGTTTCAACTTATGGTACTAGATTAATATACGGATGACAAGTTATCAGCCCGTTTGCCCGTTGAACTAACAGTTAGGCAAAAAGCCAAAAAAGAGACCAAAACACGCCTCTTTCGTCCGAACGACACGTAAACACACACATAGCACCGTATAGGCCTTAGGCACGCGTTGCAACTTACGGGACTCGATCCTGATATACGGATGCTGAATTATCAGCCCGTTTGCCCGATGAACCAATAGTTAGCCAAAAAGCCAAAAAAGAGACCAAAACACGCCTCGGTCGTTCGAACGACACGCAAACACACACATAGCACTGAATACACATTAGGCACGCATTACAACTTACGGGACTCGATTCCAATATACGGATGTCGAGAAGTTATCGGCCGCTTTTACTGATGAACCAACAGATAGGCCAAAAGCGAAAAAAGAGACCAAAACACGCCTTTGTCGTCCAAACGACGCTCAAACACAAACATAGCACCGTATAGACATTAGGCACGCGTTGCAACTTACGGGACTCGATTCCGATATACGGATGATGAGTTATCAGCCCGTTTGCCCGAATTGCCAACGCTTAGGCAAAAAGGCAAAAAAGAGACCAAAACCCGCTTCGGTCGTCCGAACGACACGCAAACACACACATAGCACCGCATAGGCATTAGGCACGCGTTGCAACTTATGGTACTCGATTCCAATATACGGATGACGAGTTATCAGCCCGTTTTCCCGTTGAACCAACAGTTAGGCAAAAAGTCAAAAAAGAGACCAAAACACGCAAACACACACATAACACCGTATAGGTACTAGGCACGCGTTGTAACTTACGGGACTCGATTCCGATATACGGATGCTGAGTTTTCAGCCTGTTTGCCCGATGAACCAACAGTTAGGCAAAAAGCCAAAAAAGAAACCAAAACACGCCTCGGTCATCCGAACGACACGAAACACACACATAGCACTGCATAAGGATTAGGCACGCGTTGCAACTTACGGGACTCGATTCCGAAATACGGATGCTGAAAGTTATCGGCCGCTTGCCCGATGAACCAACAGCTAGACAAAAAGCCGAAAAAGAGACGAAAACCCGCCTCGGTCGTCCAAATGACACACAAACACACATAGCATTGCATAGACAAAAAACATGCGTTGCAACTTACAGGACTCGATTCCGATATACGGATGCTGAGTTATCAGCCCGTTTGCACGATGAACCAACAGTTAGGCAAAAAGCCAAAAAAGAAACCAAAACTCGCCTCGGTCGTCCGAATGACACGCAAACACACACATAGCACCTCATAGGAATTAGGTACGCGTTGAAACTTACGAGACTCGATTCCGATATACGGATGCTGAGTTATCAGCCTGTTTGCCCGATGAGCCAACAGTTAGGCAAAATGCCGAAAAAGAGACTAAAACCAGCCTTGGTCGTTCGAATGACACGCAAACATACACATAGCACCGTATAGAAATTAGGCACGCGTTGCAAATTACGAGACTCGATTCTGATATACGGATGCCGAGTTATCAGCCCGTTTGCCCGATGAACTAACAGTTAGGCAAAAAGCCGAAAAAGAGACCAAAACACGCCTCGGTCGTCCGAACGACACGCAAAAATACACAAAGCACCGCATAGACATAAGGCACGCGTTGCAACTTACTTGACTCAATTCGATATCTGAATGCCGAAGTTATCACTTTGTTCCCGATTTAACTAACAAATAGGCAAAAAGCCGAAAAAGAGACAAAAACCCGTCTCGGTCGTCCGAACGACACGCAAACACAAACATAGCACTGCATAGACATTTGGCACGCGTTGCAACTTATGGGAATCGATTCCGATATACGGATGCCGAGTTATCAGCCCGTTTGCTCGATGAACCAACAGTTAGGCAAAAAGCCGAAAAAGAGAGCAAAACCCGCCTCGGTCGTCCGAACGACACACAAACACACACATAGCACCGCATAGGCATTAGGCATGCGTTGCAGAATATGGGACTCGATTCCGATATGCGGATGCCGAGTTATCAGCCCGTTGGCCCGATGAACCAACAGTTAGGCAAAAAGCCGAAAAAGAGACCAAAACCCGTCTCGGTCGTCATAACATCACGCAAACATCAACATTGCACCGCATAGGCATTAGGAATGCGTTTCAACTTATGGTACTCGATTAATATACGGATGACGAGTTATCAGCCTGTTTGCCCGTTGAACTAACAATTAGGCAAAAAGCCAAAAAAGCGACCAAAACACGCCTCTTTCGTCTGAACGACACGCAAACACACACATAGCACCGTATAGGCCTTAGGCATGTGTTGCAAATTACGGGACTCGATCCTGATATACGGATGCTGAATTATCAGCCCGTTTGCCCGATGAACCAATAGTTAGCCAAAAAGCCGAAAAAGAGACCAAAACACGCCTCGGTCGTTCGAAACGACACACAAACACACATATATAATTATCAATACACATTAGTACGCGCGTTACAACTTACGGGACTCGATTCCAATTTACGGATGCCGAGTTATCAGCCCGTTTGCCTGATGAACCAACAGATAGGCCAAAAGCCGAAAAAGAGACCAAAACCCACCTCGGTCGTCCAAACGACGCTCAAACACAAACATAGCACCGTATAGACATGAGTCACGCGTTGCAACTTACGGGACTCGATTCCGATATACGGATGACGAGTTATCAGCCTGTTTGCCCGAATTGCCAACACTTAGGCAAAAAGGCAAAAAAGAGACCAAAACCCGCTTCGGTCGTCCGAACGACACGCAAACACACACATAGCACCGCATAGGCATTAGGCACGCGTTGCAACTTATGGTACTCGATTCCAATATACGGATGACGAGTTATCAGACCGTTTTCCCGTTGAACCAACAGTTAGGCAAAAAGTCGAAAAAGAGACCAAAACATGCAAACACATACATAACACCGTATAGGTACTAGGCACGCGTTGTAACTTACGGGACTTGATTCCGATATACGGATGCTGAGTTTTCAGCCCGTTTGCCCGATGAACCAACAGATAGGCAAAAAGCCGAAAAAGAGACGAAAACCCACCTCGGTCGTCCAAACGACGCTCAAACACAAACATAGCACCGTATAGACATTAGGCACGCGTTACAACTTACGGGACTCGATTCCAATATACGGATGCCGAGTTATCAGCCCGTTTTCCTGATGAACAAACAGATAGGCAAAAAGCCGAAAAAGAGACCAAAACCCGCCTCGGTCGTCCAAACGACGCTCGAACCCAAACATAGCACCGTATAGACATTAGGCACGCGTTGAAACTTACGGGACTCGATTCCGATATACGGATGACGAGTTATCAGCCCGTTTGCCCGAATTGCCAACACTTAGGCAAAAAGGCAAAAAAGAGACCAAAACCCGCTTCGGTCGTCCGAACGACACGCAAACACACACATAGCACCGCATAGGCATTAGGCACGCGTTGCAACTTACGGGACTCGATTCCGAAATACGGATGCCGAGTTATCAGCCCGTTTGCCCGATGAACCAACAGCTAGGCAAAAAGCCGAAAAAGAGACGAAAACCCGCCTCGGTCGTCCAAATGACACACAAACACACACATAGCATTGAATAGACAAAAAGCATGCGTTACAACTTACAGGACTCGATTCCGATATACGGATGCTGAGTTATCAGCCCGTTTGCCCGATGAACCAACAGTTAGGCAAAAAGCCGAAAAAGAAACCAAAACTCACCTCGGTTGTCCGAATGACACGCAAACACACACATAGCACCTCATAGGAATTAGGTACGCGTTGAAACTTACGGGACTCGATTCCGATATACGGATGACGAGTTATCAACCCGTTTGCCCGATGAACCAACAGTTAGGCAAAAAGCCGAAAAAGAGACCAAAACCCGCCTCGGTCGTCTGAACGACACACAAACACACACATAGCACCGCATAGGCATTAGGCATGCGTTGCAACATATGGGACTCCATTCCGATATGCGGATGCCGAGTTATCAGCCCGTTTGCCCAATGAACCAACAGTTAGGCAAAAAGTCGAAAAAGAGACCAAAACCCGCCTCGGTCGTCCGAACGACACGCAAACACACACATAACACCGTATAGACATTAGGCACGTGTTGCAACTTACGGGACTCGATTCTGATATACGGATGCCGAATTTTCAGCCCGTTTGCCCGATGAACCAACAGTTAGGCAAAAAGCCGAAAAAGAAACCAAAACACGCCTCGGTCATCCGAACGACACGAAAGACACACATAGCACTGCATAAGGATTAGGCACGCGTTGCAACTTACGGGACTCGATTCCGAAATACGGATGCCGAGTTATCAGCCCGTTTGCCCGATGAACCAACAGCTAGACAAAAAGCCAAAAAAGAGACGAAAACCCGCCTCGGTCGTCCAAATGACACACAAACACACACATAGCATTGCATAGACAAAAAGCATGCGTTGCAACTTACAGGACTCGATTCCGATATACGGATGCTGAGTTATCAGCCTGTTTGCCCGATGAACCAACAGTTAGGCAAAAAGCCGAAAAAGAAACCAAAACTCACCTCGGTTGTCCGAATGACACGCAAACACACACATAGCACCTCATAGGAATTAGGTACGCGTTGAAACTTACGAGACTCGATTCCGATATACGGATGCTGAGTTATCAGCCTGTTTGCCCGATAAGCCAACAGTTAGGCAAAATGCCGAAAAAGAGACCAAAACCAGCCTTGGTCGTTCGAACGACACGCAAACATACATATAGCACCGTATAGAAATTAGGCACGCGTTGCAAATTACGAGACTCGATTCTGATATACGGATGCCGAGTTATCAGCCCGTTTGCCCGATGAACTAACAGTTAGGCAAAAAGCCGAAAAAGAGACCAAAACACGCCTCGGTCGTCCGAACAACACGCAAAAATACACAAAGCACCGCATAGACATAAGGCACGCGTTGCAACTTACTTGACTCAATTCTGATATACGAATGCCTAGTTATCAGCCCGTTTCCCCGACGAACTAACAGTTAGGCAAAAAGCCGAAAAAGAGACCAAAACCCGTCTCGGTCGTCCGAACGACACGCAAACACACACATAGCACCGCATAGACATTTGGCACGCGTTGCAACTTATGGGAATCGATTCCGATATACGGATGCCGAGTTATCAGCCCGTTTGCCCGATGAACCAACAGTTAGGCAAAAAGCCGAAAAAGAGACCAAAACCCGCCTCGGCCGTCCGAACGACACACAAACACACACATAACACCGCATAGGCATTAGGCATGCGTTGCAGCATATGGGACTCGATTCCGATATCACGGATCTTTGAGTTATCGGCCGTTTGCTGAAGAACCAACAGTTAGGCAAAAAGCCAAAAAAGAAACCAAAACTCGCCTCGGTCGTCCGAATGACACGCAAACACACACATAGAACCTCATAGGAATTAGGTACACGTTGAAACTTACGAGACTCGATTCCGATATACGGATGCTGAGTTATCAGCCTGTTTGCCCGATGAACCAATAGTTAGCCAAAAAGTCGAAAAAGAGACCAAAACACGCCTCGGTCGTTCGAACGACACGCAAACACACACATAGCACTGAATACACATTAGGCACGTGTTACAACTTACGGGACTCGATTCCAATATACGGATGTCGAGTTATCAGCCCGTTTGCCTGATGAACCAACAGATAGGCCAAAAGCCGAAAAAGAGACCAAAACCAGCCTCGGTCGTCCAAACGACGCTCAAACACAAACATAGCACCGTATAGACATTAGGCACGCGTTGCAACTTACGGGACTCGATTCCGATATCTGGATGATGAGTTATCGACTGTTTGCTCGAATTGCCAACACTTAGGAAAAAAGCAAAAAAGAGACCAAAACCCGCGCTTGGTCGTCCGAACGACACGCAAAACACACACATAGCAATCGCATAGGCATTAAGGCACGCGTTGCAACTTATGGTACTCGATTCCAATATCTGGATGACGAGTTATCGGCCTGCTTTTCCGTTAAACCAACAGATTAGTCAAAAAGTGGAAAAAGAGACCAAAACACGCAAAACACACACATAAAGACCGTATAGGTATTAGGCACGCGTTGTAACTTACGGGACTTGATTCCGATATACGGATCTTTGAGTTATCGGCCGTTGCCCGATGAACCAACATTTAGGCAAAAAGCGAAAAAAGAAACCAAAACACGTCTCGGTCGTCCGAACGACACACAAACACACACATAGCCGCATAAGGATTAAACGCAGCGTTGCAATTTACGGGACTCGATTTGAAATATGAATGCCAAGTTATCAGCCCGTTTGCCCGATGAACCAACAGCTAGGCAAAAAGCCGAAAAAGAGACCAAAACCTACCTCGGTCGTCCGAACGACACGCAAACACACACATAGAACCGCATAGGCATTAGGCACGCGTAGCAACTTATGGTACTCGATTCCAATATACGGATGACGAGTTATCAGCCCGTTTTCCCGTTGAACCAACAGTTAGGCAAAAAGTGGAAAAAGAGACCAAAACACACAAACACACAAATAGCACCGTATAGGCATTAGGCACGCGTTGCAACTTACGGGACTCGATTCCGATATACGGATGCTGAGTTATCAGCCTGTTTGCCCGATGAACCAACAGTTAGGCAAAAATCCGAAAAAGAGACCAACACCCATCTTGGTCGTCCGAACGAAACGCAAACTCACACATAGCACCACATAGGCATTTAGCACGCGTTGCAACTTACGGGACTCGATTCTGATATACAGATCCCGAGTTATCAGCCCATTTGCCCGATGAACCAACAGATAGGCAAAATGCCAAAAAAGAGACCAAAACCCGCCTCGGTCGTTTGAACGACACACAAACCCACACATATCACCGTATAGACATTAGACACGCATTGCAACTTACGAGACTCGATTCCGATATACGGATACCGAATTATCAGCCCGTTTGCCCGATGAACTAACAGTTAGGCAAAAAAGCCCAAAAAGAGACCAAACACACGCTGGGTCATCCGAACGACACGCGAAAAACACACATAGAACCACATTGACATTAGGCACGCTGCAACTTACGTGACTCGATTACGATATCTGGATGCTCGAAAGTTATCGGCCTGTTTGCCCGATGAACCAACAGTTAGGCAAAAAGTCGAAAAAATGACCAAAACCAGCCTCGGTCGTCCGAACGACACACAAACGCACACATAGCACCGCATAGGCATTAGGCACGCGTTACAACTTATGGGACTCGATTCCGATATGCGGATGCCGAGTTATCAGCCCGTTTGCCCGATGAACAAATAGTTTGGAAAAAGCCGAAAAAGAGACCAAAACCCGCCTCGGTCGTCCGAACGACACGCAAACACACATAGCATCGTATAGACATTAGGCACGCGTTGCAACCTACGGGACTCGATTCTGATATACGGATGCCGAGTTATCAGCCCGTTTTCCCGATGTACCAACAGTTAGGTAAAAAGCCGAAAAAGAGACCACAACCTATCTCGGTCGTCCGAACGACACGCAAACACACATATAGCACCACATAGGCATTTTACAGCGTTGCAACGTCTGGGACTCGATTCCGATATATGGATGCCGAAAGTTATCGCCTTGCTTGCCCGATGAACCAACAAATAAGGCAAAAAGCCAAAAAGAGACCACAACCCGTCTCGGTCGTCCGAACGACACGCAAACACACATATATAGCACCACATAGGCATTTGGCACGCGCGTTGCAACTTACGGGACTCGATTCCGATATACGGATCTTTGAGTTATCGGCCGTTTGCCTGATGAACCAACAAGTTAGGCAAAAAGCGAAAAAGAAACCAAAACACGCCTCGGTCATCCGAACGACACGCGAAACGAGACACATAGCACCGCATAGACATTAGGCACACGCGTTGAACTTATGTGACTCAATTCGATATATGATGCCGAGAGTTATCGGCCGTTTGCCGATGAACCAACAAAGTAGGCAAAAGCAGCAAAAAGAGACCAAACCCATTTCGGTCGTCCAGTAAGACACGCAAACACACACATAGCAATCAGATAGACATTAGGCACGTGTTGCAACTTACGGGACTCGATTCGATATATCTGAATGCCGAAGTTTTCACTTCGGCTTGCCCTATGAACCAACAGCTTAGGCAAAAAGCCAAAAAAAACCAAACACGCCTCGATCATCCGAACGACACGCGAACACACACATAGCACCGCATAAGGATTAGGCACTGCGTTGCAATTTACGGGACTCGATTCAAAATCACGAATCTTGAAAGTTATCGGCCGTTCTTGGGGATGAACCAACAGCTAGGCAAAAAGCCGAAAAAGAGACCAAAACACGCCTCGGTCGTCCAAACGACACACAAACACACACATAGCACTGCATAGACATTAAGCATGCGTTGCAACTTACAGGACTCGATTCCGATATACGGATGCTGAGTTATCAGCCCGTTTGCCTGAAGAACCAACAGTTAGGCAAAAAGCCAAAAAAGAAACCAAAACTCGCCTCGGTCGTCCGAATGACACGCAAACACACACATAGAACCTCATAGGAATTAGGTACACGTTGAAACTTACGAGACTCGATTCCGATATACGGATGCTGAGTTATCAGCCTGTTTGCCCGATGAGCCAGCGAGTTAGGCAAAATGTCAAAAAGAGACCAAAACCGACCTTGGTCGTTCGAACGACACACAAACATACACATAGCACTGTATAGACATTAGGCACGCGTTGCAAATTATGAGACTCGATTCTGATATACGGATGCCGAAAGTTATCGGCCGTTTGCCGATGAACTAATGATTAGGCAAGAAGCGAAAAAAAGAGACCAAAACCCGTCTCGGTCGTCCGAACGACACGCAAAACACACACATAGCAATCGCATAGACATTTGGCACGCGTTGCAACTTATGGAATCGATTTCGATATCTGGATGCTTAAGTTATCGGCCGTTTGCCGATGAACCAACAGTTAGGCAAAAAGCCGAAAAAGAGACCAAAACCCGCCTCGGCCGTCCGAACGACACACAAACACACACATAACACCGCATAGGCATTAGGCATGCGTTGCAGCATATGGGACTCGATTCCGATATACGGATGCTGAGTTATCAGCCCGTTTGCCTGAAGAACCAACAGTTAGGCAAAAAGCCAAAAAAGAAACCAAAACTCGCCTCGGTCGTCCGAATGACACGCAAACACACACATAGAACCTCATAGGAATTAGGTACACGTTGAAACTTACGAGACTCGATTCCGATATCACGGATCTTGAGTTATCGACTGTTTTGCCGATGAACCAATAGTTAGCCAAAAAGCGAAAAAGAGACCAAAACACGCCTCGGTTGCGTTCGAACGACACGCAAACACACACATAGCAATCGAATACACATTAGGCACGTGTTACAACTTACGGGGACTCGATTCCAATATCTGGGATGCTTGAGTTATCGGCCGTTTGCACGATGAACCAACGAGATAGGCCAAAAGCGAAAAAAGAGACCAAAACCACCCTCGGTCGTCCAAACGACGCTCAAACACAAACATAGCACCAGATAGACATTAGCGCGCGTTGCGACTTACGGACTCGATTCCGATATCTGGATGACGAGTTATCGACTGTTTGCCCGAATTGCCAACACTTAGGCAAAAAGGCAAAAAGAGACCAAAACCCGCTTGATTGGGTCGTCCGAACGACACGCAAACACACACATAGCACCGTATAGGGCATTAGGCGCGTTGCAACTTATGGTACTCGATTCCAATATACGGATGACGAGTTATCGGCCCGCTTTTCCGTTAAACCAACAAAGCTAGTCAAAAAGTGGAAAAAGAGACCAAAACACGCAAACACACACATAGCAATCGTATATAGGTATTAGCACGCAGCGTTGTAACTTACGGACTCGATTCCGATATCTGATCTTTGAGTTATCACCGCTTGCCCGATGAACCAACATTTAGGCAAAAAGCGAAAAAGAAACCAAAACACGTCTCGGTCATCCGAACGACACGCAAACACACACATAGCACCAAGCATAAGGATTAGGCACGCAGCGTTGCAATTTACGGGACTCGATTTGAAATATGAATGCTAAGTTATCAGCCCGTTTGCCCGATGAACCAACAGCTAGGCAAAAAGCCGAAAAAGAGACCAAAACCTACCTCGATCGTCCGAATGACACGCAAACACACACATAGAACCGCATAGGCATTAGGCACGCGTAGCAACTTATGGTACTCGATTCCAATATACGGATGACGAGTTATCAGCCCGTTTTCCCGTTGAACCAACAGTTAGGCAAAAAGTGGAAAAAGAGACCAAAACACACAAACACACAAATAGCACCGTATAGGCATTAGGCACGCGTTGCAACTTACGGGACTCGATTCCGATATACGGATGCTGAGTTATCAGCCTGTTTGCCCGATGAACCAACAGTTAGGCAAAAATCCGAAAAAGAGACCAACACCCGTCTTGGTCGTCCGAACGAAACGCAAGCTCACACATAGCACCACATAGGCATTTAGCACGCGTTGCAACTTACGGGACTCGATTCTGATATACAGATCCCGAGTTATCAGCCCATTTGCTCGATGAACCAACAGATAGGCAAAATGCCAAAAAAGAGACCAAAACCCGCCTCGGTCGTTTGAACGACACACAAACCCACACATATCACCGTATAGACATTAGACACTCATTGCAACTTACGAGACTCGATTCCGATATACGGATACCGAATTATCAGCCCGTTTGCCCGATGAACTAACAGTTAGGCAAAAAGCCGAAAAAGAGACCAAAACACGCCTGGGTCATCCGAACGACACGCAAAAACACACATAGAACCGCATTGACATTAGGCATGCGTTGCAACTTACGTGACTCGATTCGATATATCACGGATGCTTAAAGTTATCGGCCGTTTGCCCGATGAACCAACAAGTTAGGCAAAAAAGCAGAAAAAATGACCAAAAACCGACCTCCGTCGTCCGAACGACACACAAACGCATTACATAGCACCGCATGATAGGCATTAAAGCGCAGCGTTACAACTTATGGGACTCGATTCTGATATGCGGATGTCGACTTATCAGCCCGTTTGCCCGATGAACAAATAGTTTGGAAAAAGCCGAAAAAGAGACCAAAACCCGCCTCGTTCGTCCGAACGACACGCAAACACACACATAGCACCGTATAGACATTAGGCACGCGTTGCAACCTACGGGACTAGATTCTGATATACGGATGCCGAGTTATCAGCCCGTTTTCCCGATGTACCAACAGTTAGGTAAAAAGCCGAAAAAGAGACCAAAACCTATCTCGATCGTCCGAACGACACGCGAAACACACATATAGCAATCAGATAGGTATTAGGCGCAGCGTTGCAACTTACGGGACTCGATTCCGATATACGGATGCTGAGTTATCAGCCCGTTTGCCCGATGAACCAACAGTTAGGCAAAAAGCCGAAAAAGAAACCAAAACACGCCTCGGTCATCCGAACGACACGCAAACACACATAGCATCGTATAGACATTAGGCACGCGTTGCAACCTACGGGACTCGATTCTGATATACGGATGCCGAGTTATCAGCCCGTTTTCCCGATGTACCAACAGTTAGGTAAAAAGCCGAAAAAGAGACCACAACCTATCTCGGTCGTCCGAACGACACGCAAACACACATATAGCACCACATAGGCATTTTACACGCGTTGCAACGTACGGGACTCGATTCCGATATATGGATGCCGAGTTATCAGCCCGTTTGCCCGATGAACCAACAGTTAGGCAAAAAGCCAAAAAAGAGACCAAAACCCGCCCTCGGCCGTCCGAACGACACGCAAACACACATATAGCACCACATAGGCATTTGGCACGCGTTGCAACTTACGGGACTCGATTCCGATATCACGGATCTTTGAGTTATCGGCCGTTGCCCGATGAACAGCGAGTTAGGCAAAAAGCCGAAAAAGAAACCAAAACACGCCTCGGTCATCCGAACGACACGCGAACAGACACATAGCACCGCATAGACATTAGGCACACGTTGCAACTTATGTGACTCAATTCTGATATACAGATGCCGAGTTATCAGCCCGTTTGCCCGATGAACCAACAGTTAGGCAAAACGCCGAAAAAGAGACCAAAACCCATTTCGGTCGTCCGTAAGACACGCAAACACACACATAGCACTGTATAGACATTAGGCACGTGTTGCAACTTACGGGACTCGATTCTGATATACGAATGCCGAGTTTTCAGCCCGTTTGCCCTATGAACCAACAGTTAGGCAAAAAGCCAAAAAAGAAACCAAAACACGCCTCGATCATCCGAACGACACGCGAACACACACATAGCACCGCATAAGGATTAGGCACTCGTTGCAATTTACGGGGACTCGATTCAAATACGAATCTTGAGTTATCGGCCGTTCTTGTGATGAACCAACAAATTAGGCAAAAAGCCGAAAAAGAGACCAAAACACGCCTCGGTCGTCCAAACGACACACAAACACACACATAGCGCTGCATAGACATTAAGCATGCGTTGCAACTTACAGAACTCGATTCCGATATCGGATCTTTGAGTTATCGGCCGTTTACTGAAGAACCAACAGTTAGGCAAAAAGCCAAAAAAGAAACCAAAACTCGCCTCGGTCGTCCGAATGACACGCAAACACACACATAGAACCTCATAGGAATTAGGTACGCGTTGAAACTTATGAGACTCGATTCCGATATACGGATGCTGAGTTATCAGCCTGTTTGCCCGATGAGCCAACAGTTAGGCAAAATGCCGAAAAAGAGACCAAAACCAGCCTTGGTCGTTCGAACGACACACAAACACACACATAGCACCGTATAGGCCTTAGGCACGCGTTGCAACTTACGGGACTCGATCCTGATATACGGATGCTGAATTATCAGCTCGTTTGCCCGATGAACCAATAGTTAACCAAAAAGCCGAAAAAGAGACCAAAACACGCCTCGGTCGTTCGAACGACACGCAAACACACACGTAGCACTGAATACACATTAGGCACGCGTTACAACTTACGGGACTCGATTCCAATATACGATCTGCCGAAAGTTATCGGCCGTTTGCTGATGAACCAACAGATAGGCCAAAAGCCGAAAAAGAGACCAAAACCAGCCTCGGTCGTCCAAACGACGCTCAAACACAAACATAGCACCGTATAGACATTAGGCACGCGTTGCAACTTACGGGACTCGATTCCGATATACGGATGACGAGTTATCAGCCTGTTTGCCCGAATTGCCAACACTTAGGCAAAAAGGCAAAAAAGAGACCAAAACCCGCTTCGGTCGTCCGAACGACACGCAAACACACACATAGCACCGCATAGGCATTAGGCACGCGTTGCAACTTATGGTACTCGATTCCAATATACGGATGACGAGTTATCAGCCCGTTTTCCCGTTAAACCAACAGTTAGTCAAAAAGTGGAAAAAGAGACCAAAACACGCAAACACACACATAGCACCGTATAGGTATTAGGCACGCGTTGTAACTTACGGGACTCGATTCCGATATCACGGATCTTTGAGTTATCGGCCGTTGCCGATGAACCAACATTTAGGCAAAAAGCCGAAAAAGAAACCAAAACACGTCTCGGTCGTCCGAACGACACGCAAACACACACATAGCACCGCATAAGGATTAGGCACGCGTTGCAATTTACGGGACTCGATTTCGAAATATGAATGCAAAGTTATCAGCCCGTTTGCCCGATGAACCAACAGCTAGGCAAAAAGCCAAAAAAGAGACCAAAACCTACCTCGGTCGTCCGAACGACACGCAAACACACACATAGAACCGCATAGGCATTAGGCACGCGTAGCAACTTATGGTACTCGATTCCAATATACGGATGACGAGTTATCAGCCCGTTTTCCCGTTGAACCAACAGTTAGGCAAAAAGTGGAAAAAGAGACCAAAACACACAAACACACAAATAGCACCGTATAGGCATTAGGCATGCGTTGCAACTTACGGGACTCGATTCCGATATACGGATGCTGAGTTATCAGCCTGTTTGCCCGATGAACCAACAGTTAGGCAAAAAGTGGAAAAAGAGACCAAAACCCGCCTCGGTCGTTTGAACGACACACAAACACACAAATAGCACCGTATAGGCATTAGGCACGCATTGCAACTTACGGGACTCGATTCCGATATCACGGATCTTGAAGTTATCGGCCGCTTGTTGCCCGATAAACCAACAGTTAGGCAAAAATCCGAAAAAGAGACCAACACCCGTCTTGGTCGTCCGAACGAAACGCAAACTCACACATAGCACCACATAGGCATTTAGCACGCGTTGCAACTTACGGGACTCGATTCTGATATACAGATCCCGAGTTATCAGCCCATTTTCCCGATGAACCAACAGATAGGCAAAATGCCAAAAAAGAGACCAAAACCCGCCTCGGTCGTTTGAACGACACGCAAACACACACATATCACCGTATAGACATTAGACACACATTGAAACTTACGAGACTCGATTCCGATATACGGATACCGAATTATCAGCCCGTTTGCCCGATGAACTAACAATTAGGCAAAAAGCCGAAAAAGAGACCAAAACACGCCTGGGTCATCCGAACGACACGCAAAAACACACATAGAACCGCATTGACATTAGGCACGCGTTGCAACTTACGTGATTCGATTCTGATATACGGATGCCGAAGTTATCGGCCGTTTGCCGATGAACCAACGGTTAGGCAAAAAAGCCAAAAATGACCAAAACCAAATTCGGTCGTCCGAACGACACACAAACGCACACATAGCACCGCATAGGCATTAGGCACGCGTTGCAACTTATGGGACTCGATTCCGATATGCGGATGCCGACTTATCAGCCCGTTTGCCCGATGAACAAATAGTTTGGAAAAAGCCGAAAAAGAGACCAAAACCCGCCTCGGTCGTCCGAACGACACGCAAAACACACACATAGCAATCAGATAGACATTGAGCACGCAGCGTTGCAACCTACGGGACTCGATTCGATATCTGGATGCCGAAGTTATCGGCCTGCTTTCCCGATGTACCAACAGCTTAGGTAAAAAGTCGAAAAAGAGACCAAAACCTATCTCGGTCGTCCGAACGACACGCAAACACACATATAACAATCCGTATAGGTATTAGGCACGTTGCAACTTACGGGACTCGATTCCGATATCACGGATCTTGAAGTTATCGGCCGTTTGCCCGATGAACAACAGTTAGGCAAAAAGCGAAAAAAAAACAAAACACGCCTCGGTCATCCGAACGACACGCGAACACACACATAGCACCGCATAGACATTAGGCACACGTTGCAACTTATGTGACTCAATTCTGATATACAGATGCCGAGTTATCAGCCCGTTTGCCCGATGAACCAACAGTTAGGCAAAACGCCGAAAAAGAGACCAAAACCCATTTCGGTCGTCCGTAAGACACGCAAAATATACATATAGCACTCTGTATAGACATTAGGCACGTGTTGCAACTTACGGGACTCGATTCTGATATACGAATGCCGAGTTTTCAGCCCGTTTGCCCTATGAACCAACAGTTAGGCAAAAAGCCAAAAAAGAAACCAAAACACGCCTCGATCATCCGAACGACACGCGAACACACACATAGCACCGCATAAGGATTAGGCACGCGTTGCAATTTACGGGACTCGATTCCGAAATACGAATGCTGAGTTATCAGCCCGTTTGCGCGATGAACCAACAGCTAGGCAAAAAGCCGAAAAAGAGACCAAAACACGCCTCGGTCGTCCAAACGACACACAAACACACACATAGCACTGCATAGACATTAAGCATGCGTTACAACTTACAGGACTCGATTCCGATATACGGATGCTGAGTTATCAGCCCGTTTTCCCGTTGAACCAACAGTTAGGTAAAAAGTCGAAAAAGAGACCAAAACACGCAAACACACACATAACACCGTATAGGTACTAGGCACGCGTTGTAACTTACGGGACTCGATTCCGATATCGGATCTCGAAGTTTTCACCGTTTGCCCGATGAACCAACGATTAGGCAAAAAGCCGAAAAAGAAACTAAAACACGCCTCGGTCATCCGAATGACACGCGAACACACACACATAGCACCGCATAAGGATTAGGCAGCGTTGCGATTTACGGGACTCGATTCAAATACGAATGCCGAGAGTTATCGGCCGTTGCCGATGAACCAACAACTAGGCAAAAAGCGAAAAAAGAGACCAAAACACGCCTCGGTCGTCAAACGACACACAAACACATAGCAATCGCATGCATAGACATTAAGCATGCGTTGCAATTTATGAGACTCGATTCGATATATTTGGATGCCGAAGTTATCGCCCGTTTGCCGATGAACTAACAAGCTAGGCAAGAAGCCAAAAAGAGACCAAAACCCGTCTCGGTCCGTCCGAACGACACGCAAACACACACATAAAGCACCGCATAGACATTTGGCACGCAGCGTTAAACTTATGGGAATCGATTCCGATATCACGGATGCCGAGTTATCGCCCGTTGCCGATGAACCAACGGTTAGGCAAAAAGCGAAAAAAGAGACCAAAACCCGCGCCTCGGTAGTCCGAACGACACACAAACACACACATAACACCGCATAGGCATTAGGCATGCGTTGCAGCATATGGGACTCGATTCCGATATACGGATGCTGAGTTATCAGCCCGTTTGCCTGAAGAACCAACAGTTAGGCAAAAAGCCAAAAAAGAAACCAAAACTCGCCTCGGTCGTCCGAATGACACGCAAACACACACATAGAACCTCATAGGAATTAGGTACACGTTGAAACTTACGAGACTCGATTCCGATATACGGATGCTGAGTTATCAGCCTGTTTGCCCGATGAACCAATAGTTAGCCAAAAAGTCGAAAAAGAGACCAAAACACGCCTCGGTCGTTCGAACGACACGCAAACACACACATAGCACTGAATACACATTAGGCACGTGTTACAACTTACGGGACTCGATTCCAATATACGGATGTCGAGTTATCAGCCCGTTTGCCTGATGAACCAACAGATAGGCCAAAAGCCGAAAAAGAGACCAAAACCAGCCTCGGTCGTCCAAACGACGCTCAAACACAAACATAGCACCGTATAGACATTAGGCACGCGTTGCAACTTACGGGACTCGATTCCGATATACGGATGACGAGTTATCAGCCTGTTTGCCCGAATTGCCAACACTTAGGCAAAAAGGCAAAAAAGAGACCAAAACCCGCTTCGGTCGTCCGAACGACACGCAAACACACACATAGCACCGTATAGGCATTAGGCACGCGTTGCAACTTATGGTACTCGATTCCAATATACGGATGACGAGTTATCAGCCCGTTTTCCCGTTAAACCAACAGTTAGTCAAAAAGTGGAAAAAGAGACCAAAACACGCAAACACACACATAGCAATCAGAGTATTAGAAGCACGCGTTGTAACTTACGGGACTCGATTCCGATATACGGATGCTGAGTTATCAGCCCGTTTGGCCGATGAACCAATATTTAGGCAAAAAGCCGAAAAAGAAACCAAAACACGTCTCGGTCGTCCGAACGACACACAAACACACACATAGCACCGCATAAGGATTAGGCACGCGTTGCAATTTACGGGACTCGATTTCGAAATATGAATGCTGTTATCGGCCGTTTGCCCGATGAACCAACAAATGAGGCAAAAAGCCAAAAAGAGAACCAAACCTAACTTGGTTGTCCGAACGACACGCAAACACACACATAGAACCGCATAGGCATTGAGCACGCGTAGCAAACTTATGGTACTCGATTCCAATATACGGATGACGAGTTATCGGCCGTTTTCCCGTTGAACCAACAGTTAGGGGAAAAGTGGAAAAAGAGACCAAAACACACAAACACACAAATAGCACCGTATAGGCATTAGGCACGCGTTGCAACTTACGGGACTCAATTCCGATATACGGATCTTTGAGTTATCGACTGTTTGCCGATGAACAAAACAGTTAGGCAAAAATCCGAAAAAGAGACCAACACCCGCCTTGGTCGTCCGAACGTAAACGCAAAACTCACACATAGCACCACATAGGCATTTAGCAGCGTTGCAACTTACGGGACTCGATTACGATATCTGATCCCGAAAGTTATCGGCCCATTTTCCGATGAACCAACAGATAGGCAAAATGCCAAAAAAGAGACCAAAACCCGCCTCGGTCGTTTGAACGACACGCAAACACACACATATCACCGTATAGACATTAGACACGCATTGAAACTTACGAGACTCGATTCCGATATACGGATACCGAATTATCAGCCCGTTTGCCCGATGAACTAACAATTAGGCAAAAAGCCGAAAAAGAGACCAAAACACGCCTGGGTCATCCGAACGACACGCAAAAACACACATAGAACCGCATTGACATTAGGCACGCGTTGCAACTTACGTGACTCGATTCTGATATACGGATGCCGAGTTATCAGCCCGTTTGCCCGATGAACCAACAGTTAGGCAAAAAGCCGAAAAAATGACCAAAACCAGCCTCGGTCGTCCGAACGACACACAAACGCACACATAGCACCGCATAGGCATTAGGCACGCGTTGCAACTTATGGGACTCGATTCCGATATGCGGATGCCGACTTATCAGCCCGTTTGCCCGATGAACAAATAGTTTGGAAAAAGCCGAAAAAGAGACCAAAACCCGCCTCGGTCGTCCGAACGACACGCAAACACACACATAGCACCGTATAGACATTAGGCACGCGTTGCAACCTACGGGACTCGATTCTGATATACGGATGCCGAGTTATCAGCCCGTTTTCCCGATGTACCAACAGTTAGGTAAAAAGTCGAAAAAGAGACCAAAACCTATCTCGGTCGTCCGAACGACACGCAAACACACATATAACACCGTATAGGTATTAGGCACGCGTTGCAACTTACGGGACTCGATTCCGATATACGGATGCTGAGTTATCAGCCCGTTTGCCCGATGAACCAACAGTTAGGCAAAAAGCCGAAAAAGAAACCAAAACCCGCCTCGGTCATCCGAACGACACGCAAACACACACATAGCACCGCATAGACATTAGGCACACGTTGCAACTTATGTGACTCAATTACGATATCTGATCTTGAAGTTATCGGCCGGCTTTGCCGATGAACCAACGATTAGGCAAAAGCAGCGAAAAAGAGACCAAAACCCATTTCGGTGGTCCGTAAGACATGAACATACACATACATCTGTTGATAGACATTAGGCACGTGTTGCAACTTACGGACTCGATTCTCGATATACGAATGCCGAAGTTTTTGGCTTGTTGCCCTATGAACCAACAGCTAGGCAAAAAGCCAAAAAGAAACCAAAACACGCCTCGATCATCCGAACGACACGCGAACACACACATAGCACGCATAAGGATTAGATTAGGCACGCGTTGCAATTTACGGACTCGATTCCGAAATACGAATCTTGAGTTATCACCGTTATGCGATGAACCAACAAATGGGCAAAAAGCCAAAAAGAGACCAAAACGCGCCTCGGTCGTCAAACGACACACAAACACACACATAGCTGCATCGAGATAGACATTAAGCATGCGTTATAACTTACAGGGACTCGATTCTGATATACGGATCTTTGAGTTATCGGCCCGCTTTTCCGCTTGACCAACAGTTAGGTAAAAAGTCGAAAAAGAGACCAAAACACGCAAACACACACATAACACCGTATAGGTACTAGGCACGCGTTGTAACTTACGGGACTCGATTCCGATATACGGATGCTGAGTTTTCAGCCCGTTTGCCCGATGAACCAACAGTTAGGCAAAAAGCCGAAAAAGAAACCAAAACACGCCTCGGTCATCCGAATGACACGCGAACACACACATAGCACCGCATAAGGATTAGGCACGCGTTGCAATTTACGGGACTCGATTCCGAAATACGAATGCCGAGTTATCAGCCCGTTTGCCCGATGAACCAACAGCTAGGCAAAAAGCCGAAAAAGAGACCAAAACACGCCTCGGTCGTCCAAACGACACACAAACACATAGCACTGCATAGACATTAAGCATGCTACTGCAATTTACTGAGACTCGATTCGATATCACGGATCTTAAAGTTATCGGCCTGCTTGCCCGATGAACTAACAGTTAGGCAAGAAGCCGAAAAAGAGACCAAAACCCGTCTCGGTCGTCCGAACGACACGCAAACACACACATAGCACCACATAGACATTTGGCACGCGTTGCAACTTATGGGAATCGATTCCGATATACGGATGCCGAGTTATCAGCCCGTTTGCCCGATGAACCAACAGTTAGGCAAAAAGCAGAAAAAGAGACCAAAACCCGCCTCGGCCGTCCGAACGACACACAAACACACACATAATAATCAAGCATAGGCATTAGGCATGCGTTGCGAAAGATATGGGACTCGATTCCGATATCACGGATCTTTGAGTTATCGGCCGTTGCTGAAGAACCAACAGTTAGGCAAAAAGCCAAAAAAAAACCAAAACTCGCCTCGGTCGTCCGAATGACACGCAAACACACACATAGAACCTCATAGGAATTAGGTACACGTTGAAACTTACGAGACTCGATTCCGATATACGGATGCTGAGTTATCAGCCTGTTTGCCCGATGAACCAATAGTTAGCCAAAAAGCCGAAAAAGAGACCAAAACACGCCTCGGTCGTTCGAACGACACGCAAACACACACATAGCACTGAATACACATTAGGCACGCGTTACAACTTACGGGACTCGATTCCAATATACGGATGCCGAGTTATCAGCCCGTTTGCCTGATGAACCAACAGATAGGCCAAAAGCCGAAAAAGAGACCAAAACCAGCCTCGGTCGTCCAAACGACGCTCAAACACAAACATAGCACCGTATAGACATTAGGCACGCGTTGCAACTTACGGGACTCGATTCCGATATACGGATGACGAGTTA
This sequence comes from Panax ginseng, assembly GCA_020205605.1. Taxonomy (NCBI): domain Eukaryota; kingdom Viridiplantae; phylum Streptophyta; class Magnoliopsida; order Apiales; family Araliaceae; genus Panax; species Panax ginseng. The sequence goes on from CM035139.1 coordinate 98,626,385, forward strand.
TCAGCCTGTTTGCCCGAATTGCCAACACTTAGGCAAAAAGGCAAAAAAGAGACCAAAACCCGCTTCGGTCGTCCGAACGACACGCAAACACACACATAGCAATCAGTATAGGCATTAGCGCAGCGTTGCAACTTATGGTACTCGATTCCAATATACGGATGACGAGTTATCAGCCCGTTTTCCCGTTAAACCAACAGTTAGTCAAAAAGTGGAAAAAGAGACCAAAACACGCAAACACACACATAGCACCGTATAGGTATTAGGCACGCGTTGTAACTTACGGGACTCGATTCCGATATACGGATGCTGAGTTATCAGCCCGTTTGGCCGATGAACCAATATTTAGGCAAAAAGCCGAAAAAGAAACCAAAACACGTCTCGGTCGTCCGACCGACACACAAACACACACATAGCACCGCATAAGGATTAGGCACGCGTTGCAATTTACGGGACTCGATTTCGAAATATGAATGCCAAGTTATCAGCCCGTTTGCCCGATGAACCAACAGCTAGGCAAAAAGCCGAAAAAGAGACCAAAACCTACCTCGGTCGTCCGAACGACACGCAAACACACACATAGAATCGCATAGGCATTAGGCACGCGTAGCAACTTATGGTACTCGATTCCAATATACTGATGACGAAAGTTATCGGCCGTTTTCCGCTGAACCAACAATTAGGCAAAAAGTGGAAAAAGAGACCAAAACACACAAACACACAAATAGCAATCAGATAGGCATTAGGCACGCGTTGCAACTTACGGGACTCAATTCCGATATACGGATGCTGAGTTATCAGCCTGTTTGCCCGATGAACAAACAGTTAGGCAAAAATCCGAAAAAGAGACCAACACCCGTCTTGGTCGTCCGAATCGGCAACGCAAAACTCACACATAGCACCACATAGGCATTTAGCACGCGTTGCAACTTACGGACTCGATTACGATATCTGAGATCCCGAGTTATCGACCCCATTTGCCCGATGAACCAACAGATAGGCAAAATGCCAAAAAAGAGACCAAAACCCGCCTCGGTCGTTTGAACGACACACAAACCCACACATATCACCGTATAGACATTAGACACTTATTGCAACTTACGAGACTCGATTCCGATATACGGATACCGAATTATCAGCCCGTTTGCCCGATGAACTAACAGTTAGGCAAAAAGCCGAAAAAGAGACCAAAACACGCCTGGGTCATCCGAACGACACGTAAAAACACACATAGAACCGCATTGACATTAGGCACGCGTTGCAACTTACGTGACTCGATTCTGATATACGGATGCCGAGTTATCAGCCCGTTTGCCCGATGAACCAACAGTTAGGCAAAAAGCCGAAAAAATGACCAAAACCACCTTTCGGTCGTCCGAACGACACACAAACGCACACATAGCACCGCATAGGCATTAGGCACGCGTTACAACTTATGGGACTCGATTCCGATATTCGGATGCCGAGTTATCAGCCCGTTTGCCCGATGAACAAATAGTTTGGAAAAAGCCGAAAAAGAGACCAAAACCCGCCTCGGTCGTCCGAACGACACGCAAACACACACATAGCACCGTATAGACATTAGGCACGCGTTGCAACCTACGGGACTCGATTCTGATATACGGATGCCGAGTTATCAGCCCATTTTCCCGATGTACCAACAGTTAGGTAAAAAGCCGAAAAAGAGACCACAACCTATCTCGGGCGTCCGAACGACACGCAAACACACATATAGCACCACATAGGCATTTTACACGCGTTGCAACGTACGGGACTCGATTCCGATATATGGATGCCGAGTTATCAGCCCGTTTTCCCGATGAACCAACAGTTAGGCAAAAAGCCGAAAAAGAGACCAAAACCCGTCTCGGTCGTCCGAACGACACGCAAACACACATATAGCACCACATAGGCATTTGGCACGCGTTGCAACTTACGGGACTCGATTCCGATATACGGATCCTGAGTTATCAGCCCGTTTGCCCGATGAACCAACAGTTAGGCAAAAAGCCGAAAAAGAAACCAAAACACGCCTCGGTCATCCGAACGACACGCGAACAGACACATAGCACCGCATAGACATTAGGCACACGTTGCAACTTATGTGACTCAATTCTGATATACAGATGCCGAGTTATCAGCCCGTTTGCCCGATGAACCAACAGTTAGGCAAAAGCGCCGAAAAGAGACCAAAACCCATTTCGATCGTCTCAGTAAGACACGCAAACACACACATAGCAATCAGTATAGACATTAGGCACGTGTTGCAACTTACGGACTCGATTCGATATACTGAATGCCGAAGTTTTCACCCGTTTGCCCTATGAACCAACGAGTTAGGCAAAAAGCCAAAAAAAAACCAAAACACGCCTCGATCATCCGAACGACACGCGAACACACACATAGCACCGCGATAAGGATTAGGCACTTTCGCTGCAATTTACGGGACTCGATTCCGAAATCGAATCTTGAGTTATCGGCCGTTGCGGATGAACCAACAAATGTAGGCAAAAAGCGAAAAGAGACCAAAACACGCCTCGGTCGTCCAAACGACACACAAAACACACACATAGCACTGCATAGACATTAAGCATGCGTTGCAACTTACAGGACTCGATTCCGATATACGGATGCTGAGTTATCAGCCCGTTTGCCTGAAGAACCAACAGTTAGGCAAAAAGCCAAAAAAGAAACCAAAACTCGCCTCGGTCGTCCGAATGACACGCAAACACACACATAGAACCTCATAGGAATTAGGTACACGTTGAAACTTACGAGACTCGATTCCGATATACGGATGCTGAGTTATCAGCCTGTTTGCCCGATGAGCCAACAGTTAGGCAAAATGCCGAAAAAGAGACCAAAACCAGCCTTGGTCGTTCGAACGACACACAAACATACACATAGCACTGTATAGACATTAGGCACGCGTTGCAAATTATGAGACTCGATTCTGATATACGGATGCCGAGTTATCAGCCCGTTTGCCCGATGAACTAACAGTTAGGCAAGAAGCCGAAAAAGAGACCAAAACACGCCTCGGTCGTCCGAACGACACGCAAAAATACACAAAGCACCGCATAGACATAAGGTACGCGTTGCAACTTACTAGACTCAATTCTGAAATACGAATGCCGAAGTTATCACCGCTTTCCGATTTAACTAACAGCTTAGGCAAAAAGCCGAAAAAGAGACCAAAACCCGTCTCGGTCGTCCGAACGACACGCAAACACACACATAGCACCGCATAGACATTTGGCACGCGTTGCAACTTATGGGAATCGATTCCGATATACGGATGCCGAAGAGTTATCACCTGGCCGTTGCCGATGAACCAACAAAGTTAGGCAAAAAGCCAAAAAGAGACTAAAACCCGCCTCGGTCGTCAAACGACGCTCAAACACAAACATAGCAATCAGATAAACATTTGGCACGCTGCAAACTTACTTACGGACTCGATTCCGATATACGGATGACGAGTTATCAGCCCGTTTGCCCGAATTGCCAACACTTAGGCAAAAAGGCAAAAAAGAGACCAAAACCCGCTTCAGTCGTCCGAACGACACGCAAACACACACATAGAACCGCATAGGCATTAGGCACGCGTTGCAACTTATAGTACTCGATTCCAATATACGGATGACGAGTTATCAGCCCGTTTTCCCGTTAAACCAACAGTTAGGCAAAAAGTCAAAAAAGAGACCAAAACATGCAAACACACACATAAAACCGTATAGGTACTAGGCATGCGTTGTAACTTACGGGACTCGATTCCGATATCTGGATCTTCGAGTTTTCAAATTGGCTTTGCCTGATGAACCAACAGATAGGCAAAAAGCCAAAAAGAGATTTAAAACTCCGCCTCGACCGGCCGTCCAAACGACGCTCAAACACAAACATAGCACCGTATAGACATTAGGCACGCGTTACAACTTACGGGACTCGATTCCGATATACGGATGACGAGTTATCATCGTTTGCCCGAATTGCCAACACTTAGGCAAAAAGGCAAAAAAGAGACCAAAACTCGCTTCGGTCGTCCGAACGACACGCAAACACACACATAGCACCGCATAGGCATTAGGCACGCGTTGCAACTTACGGGACTAGATTCCGAAATACGGATGCCGAGTTATCAGCCCGTTTGCCCGATGAACCAACAGCTAGGCAAAAAGCCGAAAAAGAGACAAAAACCCGCATCGGTCGTCCAAATGACACACAAACACAAAAATAGCATTGCATAGACAAAAAGCATGCGTTGCAACTTACAGGACTCGATTCCGATATACGGATGCTGAGTTATCAGCCCGTTTGCCCTATGAACCAACAGTTAGGCAAAAAGCCGAAAAAGAAACCAAAACTCACCTCGGTCGTCCGAATGACACGCAAACACACACATAGCACCTCATAGGAATTAGGTACGCGTTGAAACTTACGGGACTCGATTCCGATATACGGATGACGAGTTATCAACCCGTTTGCCCGATGAACCAACAGTTAGGCAAAAAGCCGAAAAAGAGACCAAAACCCGCCTCGTCTCGAACGACGACACAAACACACACATAGCACCGCATAGGCATTAGGCACGCGTTGCAACATATGGGACTCCATTCCGATATGCGGATGCCGAGTTATCAGCCCGTTTGCCCAATGAACCAACAGTTAGGCAAAAAGTTGAAAAAGAGACCAAAACCCGCCTCGGTCGTCCGAACGACACGCAAACACACACATAGCACCGTATAGACATTAGGCACGCGTTGCAACTTACGGGACTCGATTCTGATATACGGATGCCGAGTTATCAGCCCGTTTGCCCGATGAACCAATAGTTAGGCAAAAAGTCGAAAAAGAGGCCAAAACACGCAAACACACACGTAGCACCGTATAGGCATTAGGCACGCGTTGTAACTTACGGGTCTCTATTCCGATATACTGATGCTGAGTTATCAGCCCGTTTGCCCGATGAACCAACAGTTAGGCAAAAGGCTGAAAAAGAGACCAAAACACGCCTCAGTCGTCCGAACGACACCCAAACACACACATAGCACAGCATAGGTATTAGGCAAGCGTTGCAACTTATGGGACTCGATTCCGATATGCGGATGCCGACTTATCAGCCCGTTTGCCCGATGAACCAATAGTTTGGAAAAAAGCCGAAAAAGAGACCAAAACTTGCCTCTACGTCCGTCCACGACACGCAAACACACACACACAAAGACCAGATAGACATTAGGCGCAGCGTTGCAACTTACGGGACTCGATTCCGATATACGGATGCCGAGTTATCAGCCCGTTTGCCCGATGTACCAAAAGTTAGGTAAAAAGCCGAAAAAGAGACCAAAACCTACCTCGGTCGTCCGAACGACACGCAAACACACACATAGCACCGTATAGGCATTAGGCACGCGTTGTGACAACCCGAGAAATTAGAAAATTATTAAAATCTTAAATGATTGGTTTAAGGTCAAATAATAGACCTGCATGTAAAATAAGTGAATGTGTTTGATGTTTTCGAAAGGAATTTTGAGCATTTAAAATTTCTTTTAGTGAATTATTCGAGATTAAGGGTATATGTGTATATGTTCAAGATTATGGTATCATGTATGTATGTAATGTGGTTAAGGGTCAAGTGTTGACCGTGATAAATTATATCTGTCAAACCCTAATAGTATATATTAAAACGTCCACGTTCGCTTATAAAATTATTACGTTTTATAAGAAACCCTAGAAATCGGTTTTTGAAACCCTAATTTCGATTCCGGAATCAAACCCTAATTCAAGTATTTGAAAACCCTAATCCGAGAAATTATCGGATAAGTATAATGCTTAAGTGCTATTAATTATAATATTAATTAGGGTAAAGCTTAATTAATTAGCAAACCCTAATTTCGTAATTTTGAACCCTAATTGTTCTCGTTAGGAACCCTAATGTACAATTATGGAATTAATTGCTAAACTAGCAATATTAATTAGGAAATATTAATCCTAATCAGCTTAAAGTCATAATGTAATTGAGAAATTATATTATAATTTGAGTATGTTATGTTATATTTTATATAATTTATATATCAAATATGGGTTATATAAATTATAGGATTCCAAGAGGGTAAAATAAATTAAGGAGATTTATGTAGTAACTTATTTGATTAAATTAAGTTACTAAGATTGAGTAATTAAATAACTTTAAAAAATATGGAAGTGAATTATAAAAGTTAAGGGGGAATTGTGCGAGTTAAGAAAACCTTAGGGTTAAAAAGTTAATATTTGAAACTTAAGAAAATATCTTAAGGAATATGCTAAGGAATAAAGAATATTCTGAGAATATGCTAAGAATATACCAAGGGGTGATTTGCAAGCTTTTAAAGACTAGGGGGAAGACTAGAGAAGATTTAAGTTGGGTGACTAACTTATAAAAAATTGAAAGTAACTTCTATATAAGCAAAATCAAAATTTACTTATATTCATTTTAGCCAAATTGGCTAAGTTTAGAGAGAGAGAGAGACAAGAGAGAGAGAAGATGAGCTAGGATTATCATGTAGCAAGCCAAGACCAACACCCTAAGATCCATCTCATATCTTTGAAGAAGAAAGAAAATCAAAGCAAGGTATAAGAATTCTTAAACACAAAACTCTAATTAGTTTATGTGTTTGATTTTTGTCAAAATAATGAGTTTTGATCTTCAAAACTCTAGATCTACATGATTTAGAGTGTTTTATGTGTGGATCTATCTATTTTATGTTTCAAAAGATAGATCAAAAGCAAGAAAAGTGAAGCTAGGTTTTTAAGGTGTAGGAAATCTTATTTTTCTTACTCTTGAATGTGTTTAATCTTGTATTTGATTTTTGGTTATTTTTAACCATGAAGTTTATGATCCTGAACATGAGAACTATAGATCTACATGATATATGATGTTTTATGGTTAGATCATGCCATTTTTAGGGTCGACAATGTTTGATCAAGAGAAAGAAAAAAAGCAAAACAGTTTTTTTTAAAATGAATTGGTAACTGCTGCCCCTAAACAGTAAATTCCGAATTTGTTTGGATGGTCTAAAAATTCTGGACTTTTGATATATTATAGTACACTCAATAAGCTTTCCATAGACTCCGAAACGGACTAAATCCGACATCGGAGGAGAGAGTTATGAAATTTCTCCCAAACTACTCAAAGTTAAGAAAACTATTAGAAGGACAGTTTTGAACAGCCACTTCCGGGCTAATTTCTTGGAGCTTAACATGTCCAAGTATGGATTGTGATAGATGCAAACTGTAGTTCGGAAAGATAGGAATCCAACAAAATTGACGGATCATTAATCGGAGTTATAGATTTCATTTTATTTAAGTTTTGGTAAAGGACTCCAAAACTGCATATGTGCAAAAGTAAACTGCCAAAATTTTCCGGAGGCTGTTTCGGTAATTTATTTTGTGAGAAATATTCGGCTTTCGAAATGAAAATATGTGGTATTATGTAGCTCGTGTCCAAAATGAGCTAATTCCGAGTTAAAACGCCAAGTTATGACTATTCTAATTTTTGTGATTTTCCGACGGAAATTGCTATAACCGAGTTCTACAACTCCGATTGCCACGAAATTTAAAATGGAGCATCACGTTAACATATATAAGGTTATGTCAAAAGATGGGCATCTCTAGAGTTAAGCACGAGGTAGCTAATTTTCTTAAGTCACGCACTATTTATGATTTTTGAAAAATAGTAAAAGAAATTGAAAAATTATGGAAAAATATTTTTATGTATGAAATACATGTATATATGTTTGACCAAAGGATAAAAAAAATAATAAGTTGATTTGGTATTTTTCGTGAAAAGAATAGTGATTTCGGATCTTTGAAATAAAATCTGCTTCTTCGAAATGGTATTTCGGTTTACTAAGATGTTATCTAATTTACTAGGATAACATATAAAAATGAATAACTTATAAGTATAAGTTATGATGTGATTAAAAGAATATCAAAGTATAATAATAATATTAAGACTTAAAACTAATGTCTAATACTTAACTATATGTTATGACTAACCGAAAGATCTATTATAGGTTTTATATCTCAGATAGATGATAGGATTATGTGTTTAAGTTATTTTATAACGGTGATGATATTATTCTAATATTGGAGATCTATATTATTAATATTTGGTATTCAAGAGAAGCGTATTATATTGCGTTACGAATCAATCTGTTCGAGCAAGTTTTTCAAGTTCTTTTACTTAAACTCTTTTAAGAGTGGTTTCGAATGAGATATGCTTATGAATTGTACTCAGACATATTGCATATGTATTCATCGTGTATGAAAGGTCGATCACCTTCATTACCAAATATTCGAGATATAATTGTTATGTTCATTTTCAATGTTCATTCAAATTTGAAATTTTGTTCATGCTAATTCACAACTACATTGTGAAGGATAGCCACTTTATTATTCAAACTCTTTCAATCATGATATATCTTTACCTTGTTTTTTTTTAAACTTCTTTGGGCAACTTTCATGCTCACCCTTGCTATATCATGATAAAACATTGCGAGATAAGGTGAATACAAATGATATGAGAAAAGGATAATGCCAAGTTCACTTTTGTACAGTAATGTGAAGTTAAGTTGTAAAGTATGTTTGAAGAATAGTATTGTCATGTGCTAGATAGTTCATGATTGTGTATAAGTGAAGGTTACTCGATTACGGGAAATGTGTGTAAAGTTTAATGTATAAACAATCTATGTTTATATCTTCCGCAAACAGTTGTAGAAATAGCGAACCCGGATCCGCATGGCGATTGGGACCCGATTTAAATCACACTACGGTTGGTATCAAAGTCGTTGGTTATGAAGCTTAGGTAGCAATACACGAGACCAATAACCGTAGTGGTTAGGATAAGTACTAACTCACATAGAGTTAGTTGAAGAATCTCATGAGGTCAAAGAGTTAGGTTTAAGTATGGTACCATTGTACTCGAAACTAGTTGATGTATGGTATCCGGGCTAAACGATTCCTTCATAGAAGCGAAGGTATATACTGAACTAGCAACTCGGAACCTAGTTTGTTGGTTGTTTGTGGGAAACCACTCAAACCATATTGAAAAAAACTGTTAGAGACTCGATGTGTACCAAATATATAGGAAGTGGATAGATAGAGTCTAAGAGATTACAAGTGTAAGGATGAGAGATCGTAAAACAAAACGATCACGCGAATAGCAATGAATCGTAATATATCTGATGAGATCACTCCGTGATCCGATAAGGTTATGGTATAAAGAAAGATCCAGAGAATGATGAAAAGTTTACAAAGAACATTGTTGTGTATGAATTGTACTATAAATTGCATGCAGATCCGTAAGAGAATTATAAATACTGAATTAAATTAAATATGGATAAGGGGTTAGTGTTAGGTGGGGATTCAATTGAGGACTCATGTCGGCAGCTGAGTTGTATGATTCTTCGTATGGGAGCTGAATTGTACTTGGTGTAAAAACCACTTAGTTTACGCAATCGATAATCATTGAAATGTTTATGTCGCCATTATTTGCTATATGCATGTTCGGAGGGTGATTCCTTTCTCATGTGTATACGGTAGATAGGTCATAAGTAGAGGATATAAGGATTAAGTACGAGTTCTTAAAACTCATACTTATGGTACGTTAAATGACTCATGATTATATTGTATGTTTTGAACCCCTCAAATGAATGGACGATATGGTCTACGACTAGGATAAGTTCTTAAACTCATATGATTGTGGCAAGTTCTGAAACTCATAATGTGTGGTAAGTTTGATGAACTGGGGTATAGCAAAGTGGTGAATGGAGCATTGAGGATTATAAGAATAGATAGATCTATTAAGTAATGGATCAGTAGAAAAAGTGAAGTTGATGATGGAAGCATAGGTATTCCAAATCTTCTAGATATGCTAGACTTCGAAGTTTTTGACATCAAGCTAAATACGCACTATGTGCTTTTGAAAAATGAATTTTTATTCTCAACTCCTGGTGATTATTGTGTATGCGTGGACTTCGGGCCATCGACACCTCGTTACCTGTTGAGATGATAAAACTGATTTACAAAGATTTTTGAAACGATTTAAAAGTACGATCTATGCTACTTATTTCGGCTAGACGCGAATGATTTGAAGTATCAAAAGTTGTTTTTATTTATCACTTATGTACCATGCAACCTGGTGCAAAGATGATAAAAAAATGATGGAGTCATCAATGCAGTATTACTTAGTGTTGGATGTGATCTCAGGATCGTCAACCCACTATGGTATGATGTAGTATGATAAAATCACCAAATGACGGAATCCTCAACGGACTGTAAATACAGTGCGGCATCATGACGTCATTCTCGAAAAATGTTTTCAAATTTTTAATTTGCCAACGGGGTTTGGCTATACTTAAATAATTCTATTGAACTGAATTATCGATATGAGTCTATGCTATTCGATTCAGCTAGACTAATGTTTATGAAAACTCTAAGTGTTCATTGAAAGAAATTTCTCGAACCAAATTATTTTGGTACGGAATCCTATGATAAGTCTGAGGTGAACAACCCTGAAAATGAGGATATACTAATTGGATAGAATATTCCAATTTAAGGACGCATGTAGTCGTTCGGATTACTAAGGTACAATAGACTGATCATCTAAAGTACCAGAATCGGTGAGTTTACCTTCTTCGTGATTGTAAACATACCTATTAAAGAAATGTTTAAGAGGTAGAGTACCTTTCTTTCTTAATTGAAAGAGGTAGCGGTAGAAATACCCCTAAACCTCGGGTTCAAAGTTCATAATTTTTATGATCCCTCGAATGTATATGAAAAGTTTTTTAACTCTTCGAGTAATGTTGTGGTAGAATGTGATGATAGATATGAAATAGTGTAAACTCGTTAAGTCATTTAGTAGAATCGAGATGATTAAATAAAGGTTATTATGACAACCTAGTTTGGATGAATGTTTAGAAGATGTAAACTCCTAGTGAGTAGTTATGGTGAAATGTGATAATAGATGAGAAATCCTTGAATGAGGAAATTTGTAAAGGTTAAATTGAAAACCTAGTTTTGATCAAGAGAATGAGCAGAGATTAGGATGCTTTAATTTCGAGGACGAAATTCTTAGAAGAAGGGGTGAATGTGACAACCCGAGAAATTAGAAAATTATTAAAATCTTAAATGATTGGTTTAAGGTCAAATAATAGACCTAGACAGAAAATAAGTGAATGTGTTTGATGTTTTCAGAAAGGAATTTTGAGCATTTAAAATTTCTTTTAGTGAATTATTCAGGATTAAGGGTATATGTGTATATGTTCAAGATTACGGTATCATGTGTACAGAATGTGGTTAAGGGTCAAGTGTTGACCAGATAAATTATATCGGTGTCAAACCCTAATAGTATATATTAAGAACGTCCACGTTCAGTTATAAAATTATTACGTTTTATAAGAAACCCTAGAAATCGGTATTTGAAAACCCTAATCCGAGAAATTATCGGATAAGTATAATGCTTAAGTGCTATTAATTATAATATTAATTAGGGTAAAGCTTAATTAATTAGCAAACCCTAATTTCGAAATTTTGAACCCTAATTGTTACATTAGGAACCTAATGTACAAGATTATGGAATTAATTGCTAAACTAGCAATATTAATTAGGAAATATTAATCCTAATCATTAAAGTCATAATGTAATTGAGAAATTATATTATAATTTGAGTATGTTATGTTATATTTTATATAATTTATATATCAAATATGGGTTATATAAATTATAGGATTCCAAGAGGGTAAAATAAATTAAGGAGATTTATGTAGCAACTTATTTGATTAAATTAAGTTACTAAGATTGAGTAATTAAATAACTTAAAAAATATGGAAGTGAATTATAAAAGTTAAGGGGGAATTGTGCGAGTTAAGAAAACCTTAGGGTTAAAAAGTTAATATTTGAAACTTAAGAAAATATCTTAAGGAATATACTAAGGAATAAAGAATATTCTGAGAATATGCTAAGAATATGCCAAGGGGTGATTTGCAAGCTTTTAAAGACTAGGGGGAAGACTAGAGAAGATTTAAGTTGGGTGACTAACTTATAAAAAATTGAAAGTAACTTCTATATAAGCAAAATCAAAATTTACTTATATTCATTTTAGCCAAATTGGCTAAGTTTAGAGAGAGAGAGAGAGAGAGACAAGAGAGAAAGAAGATGAGCTAAGATTATCATGTAGCAAGCCAAGAACAACACCCCAAGATCCATCTCATATCTTTGAAGAAGAAAGAAAATCAAAGCAAGGTATAAGAATTCTTAAACACAAAACTCTAATTAGTTTATGTGTTTGATTTTTGTCAAAATAATGAGTTTTGATCTTCAAAACTCTAGATCTACATGATTTAGAGTGTTTTATGTGTGGATCTATCTATTTTATGTTTCAAAAGATAGATCAAAAGCAAGAAAAGTGAAGCTAGGTTTTTAAGGTGTAGGAAATCTTATTTTTCTTACTCTTAAATGTGTTTAATCTTGTATTTGATTTTTGGTTATTTTGAACCATGAAGTTTATGATCCTGAACATGAGAACTATAGATCTACATGATATATGATGTTTTATGGTTAGATCATGCCATTTTTAGGGTCGACAAGCTTGATCAAGAGAAAGAAAAGCAAAACAGTTTTTTTTAAAATGAATTGGTAACTGCTGCCCCTAAACAGTAAATTCCGAATTTGTTTGGATGGTCTAAAAATTCTGGACTTTTGATATGTTGTAGTACACTCAATAAGCTTTCCATAGACTCCGAAATGGACTAAATCCGACATCGGAGGAGAGAGTTATGAAATTTCTCCCAAACTACTCAAAGTTAAGAAAACTATTAGAAGGACAGTTTTGAACAGCCACTTCCGGGCTAATTTCTTGGAGCTTAACATGTCCAAGTATGGATTGTGATAGATGCAAACTGTAGTTCGGAAAGATAGGAATCCAACAAAATTGACGGATCATTAATCGGAGTTATAGATTTCATTTTATTTAAGTTTTGGTAAAGGACTCCAAAACTGCATATGTGCAAAAGTAAACGCCAAAATTTTCCTGAGGTGTTTTTGATAATTTATTTTGTGAGAAAAATTCGGCTTTAGGAAATGAAAATATGTGGTATTATGTAGCTCGTGTCCAAAAATGAGCTAATTCCGAGTTAAAACGGCCAAGTTATGACTATTCTAATTTTTGATTTTCCGAAATGAAATCGCTATAACCGTAGTTCTACAACTCAGATTGCCACGAAATTTAAAATGGAGCATCACGTTAACATATATAATGGGCATCTCTAGAGTTAAGCACGAGGTAGCTAATTTTCTTAAGTCACGCACTATTTATGATTTTTGAAAAATAGTAAAAGAAATTGAAAAATTATGGAAAAATATTTTTTATGTATGAAATACATGTATATATGTTTGACCAAAGGATAAAAAAATAATAAGTTGATTTGGTATTTTTCGTGAAAAAGAATAGTGATTTCGGGATCTTTGAAATAAAATCCGCCTTTCTTGAAATGGTATTTTGGTTTACTAAGATGTTATCTAATTTACTAGGATAACATATAAAAATGAATAACTTATAAGTATAAGTTATGATGTGATTAAAAGAATATCAAAGTATAATAATAATATTAAGACTTAAAACTAATGTCTAATACTTAACTATATGTTATGACTAACCGAAAGATCTATTATAGGTTTTATATGTCTTTGTATAGGTGATAGGATTATGTGTTTAAGTTATTTTATAACGGTGATGATATTATTCTAATATTGAGATCTATATTATTAATATTAGGTCTTCAAGAGAAGCGTATTATATTGCGTTACTGTAATCAAATCTGCCGAGCAAGTTTTTCAAGTTCTTTTTACTTAAACTCTTTTAAGAGTGGTTTGATGATATGCTTATGAATTGTACTCTGTACATATTGCATGTATTCATCGACTATGAAAGGTGATCACCTTCATTACCAATCGATTCGAGATATAATTGTTATGTTCATTTTCAATGATCATTCACTTTGAAATTTTGTTCATGCTAATTCACAACTACATTGTGAAGGATAGCCACTTATTATTCAAACTCTTTCAATCATGATATATCTTTACCTTGTTTTTTTTAAACTTGTTTGGGCAACTTTCATGCTCACCCTTGCTATATCATGATAAAACATTGCGATAAGGCTAATAATCTGACGAATCTGAGAAAAAGGATAATGCCAAGTTCACTTGAATACGTAATGTGAAGTTAAGTTGTAAAGTATGTTGAAGAATAGTATTGTCATGTGCTAGATAGTTCATGATTGTGTATAAGTGAAGGTTACTCGATTCTGGGGAAATGTGTGTAAAGTTTAATGTATAAACAATCTATGTTTATATCTTCCGCAAACAGTTGTAGAAATAGCGAACCGGATCCGCGGCGATTCGGGACCCGGATTTGGGGCTGCTACACGCGTTGCAACTTATGGTACTCGATTCCAATATACGGATGACGAGTTATCAGCCCGTTTTCCCGTTGAACCAACAGTTAGGCAAAAAGTCAAAAAAGAGACCAAAACACGCAAACACACACATAGCACCGTATAGGTATTAGGCACGTATTACAACTTACAGGACTCGATTCCGATATACGGATGCTGAGTTATCAGCCCGTTTGCCCAAAGAACAACCAGTTAGGCAAAAAGCCGAAAAAGAAACCAAAACTCGCCTCGGTCGTCCGAATGACACGCAAACACACACATAGCACCTCATAGGAATTAGGTACGCGTTGAAACTTATGAGACTCAATTCCGATATACGGATGCTGAGTTATCAGCCTGTTTGCCCGATGAGCCAACTGTTAGGCAAAATGCCGAAAAAGAGACCAAAACCAGCCTCGGTCGTTCAAATGACACGCAAACACACACATAGCACCGTATAGACATTAGGCACGTGTTGCAAATTACGAGACTCGATTTCGATATACGGATGCCGAGTTACCAGCCCGTTTGCCCGATGAACTAACAGTTAGGCAAAGAGCCGAAAAAGAGACCAAAACACGCCTCGGTTGTCCGAACGACACGCAAAAATACACAAAGCATCGCATAGACATTAGGCACGCGTTGCAACTTACTTGACTCGATTCTGATATACGGATGCCGAATTATAAGCTCGTTTGTCCGATGAACCAACAGTTAGGCAAAAAGCTGAAAAAGAGACCAAAACCCGCCTCGGTCATCCGAATGACATATAAACAAACACATAGCACCGCATAGGTATTAGGCACGCGTTGCAACTTACGGGACTCGATTCCGATATACGGATGAAGAGTTATCAGCCCGTTTGCCCGATGAACCAACAGTTAGGCAAAAAGCCGAAAAAGAGACCAAAACCCGCCTCGGTCGTCCGAACGACACACAAACACACACATAGCACCGCATAGGCATTAGGCACGCGTTGCAGCATATGGGACTCGATTCCGATATACGGATGCCGAGTTATCAGCCCGTTTTCCCGATGAACCAATAGTTAGGCAAAAAGTCAAAAAAGAGACCAAAACCCGCCTCGGTTGTTCGAACGACACGCAAAGACACACATAGCACCGTATAGACATTAGGCACGCGTTGCAACTTACGGGACTTGATTCTGATATACGGATGCCGAGTTATCAGCCCGTTTTCCCGATGAACTAACAGTTAGGCAAAGAGCCGAAAAAGAGACCAAAACCCACCTCGGTCGTCCGAATGACACATAAACAAACACATAGCACCGCATACGTATTAGGCACGCGTTGCAACTTACGGGACTCGATTCCGATATACGGATGACGAGTTATCAACCCGTTTGCCCGATGAACCAACAGTTAGGCAAAAAGCTGAAAAAGAGACCAAAACCCGCCTCGGTCGTCCGAACGACACACAAACACACCCATAGCACCGCATAGGTATTAGGCACGCGTTGCAGCATATGGGACTCGATTCCGATATGCGGATGCCGAGTTATCAGCCCGTTTTCCCGATGAACCAACAGTTAGGCAAAAAGTTAAAAAAGAGACCAAAACCCGCCTCGGTTGTTCGAACGACACGCAAAGACACACATAGCACTGTATAGACATTAGGCACGCGTTGCAACTTACTTGACTCGATTCTGATATACGGATGCCGAATTATAAGCTCGTTTGTCCGATGAACCAACGATTAGGCAAAAAAGCGAAAAAGAGACCAAAACCGCCTTCGGTCATCCGAATGACATATAAACAAACACATAGCACCGCGCATAGGTATTAAACATCGCGTTGCAACTTACGGGACTCGATTCCGATATACGGATGACGAGTTATCAGCCCGTTTGCCCGATGAACCAACAGTTAGGCAAAAAGCCAAAAAAGAGAACAAAACCCGCCTCGGTCGTCCGAACGACACACAAACACACACATAGCACCGCATAGGCATAGGCACGCGTTGCAGCATATGGGACTCGATTTCGATATGCGGATGCCGAGTTATCAGCCCGTTTTCCCGATAAACCAACAGTTAGGCAAAAAGTCAAAAAAGAGACCAAAACCCGCCTCGGTTGTTCGAACGACACGCAAAGACACATATAGCACCGTATAGACATTAGGCACGCGTTGCAACTTACGGGACTTGATTCTGATATACGGATGCCGAGTTATCAGCCCGTTTGCCCGATGAACCAATAGTTAGGGAAAAAGCCGAAAAAAGTGACCAAAACCCGTCTCGGTCGTTATAACAACACGCAAACATCAACATACCACTGCATAGGCATTAGGAATGCGTTGCAACTTATGGTACTCGATTATAATATACGGATGACGAGTTATCAGCCCGTTTGCCCGTTGAACTAACAGTTAGGCAAAAAGCCAAAAAAGAGACCAAAACACGCCTCTTTCGTCCGAACGACACGCAAACATACACATAGCACCGTATAGGCATTAGGCACGCGTTGCAACTTACGGGACTCGATTCCGATATACGGATGCTAAGTTATCAGCCCGTTTGCCCGATGAACCAACAGTTAGGCAAAAATCCGAAAAAGAGACCAACACCCGTCTCGGTCGTCCGAACGAAACGCAAACTCACACACAGCACCACATAGGCATTTAGCACGCGTTGCAACTTACGGGACTCGATTCCGATATCTGACGATCCCGAAGTAATCACCCGCCGTTGCCCGATGAACCAACGATTAGGCAAAAAAGTCGAAAAAGAGACCAAAACACGCAAACACACACATAACACCGTATAGGTATTAGGCACGCGTTGTAACTTACGGGACTCGATTCCGATATACGGATGCTGAGTTTTCAGCCCGTTTGCCCGATGAGCCAACAAAGCTAGGCAAAAGCGAAAAAAACCAAAACACGCCTCGGTCATCCGAACGACACGAAACACACACATAGCACCGTATAGATATTAGGCATGCGTTGCAACTTACTTGACTCGATTCTGATATACGGATGCCGAATTATAAGCTCGTTTGTCCGATGAACCAACAGTTAGGCAAAAAGCCAAAAAAGAGACCAAAACCCGCCTCGGTCGTCCGAATGACACATAAACAAACACATAGCACCGCATAGGTATTAGAAACGCAGCGTTGCGACTTACGGGACTCGATTCCGATATCACGGATCTTAGAGTTATCGGCCCGTTTGCCGATGAACCAACGATTAGGCAAAAAGCGAAAAAGAGACCAACACCCGTCTCGGTCGTCCGAACGAAACGCAAACTCACACATAGCACCACATAGGCATTTAGCACGCGTTGCAACTTACGGGACTCGATTCCGATATACAGATCCCGAGTAATCAGCCCGTTTGCCCGATGAACCAACAGTTAGGCAAAAAGTCAAAAAGAGACCAAAACACGCAAACACACACATAACACCGTATAGGTATTAGGCACGCGTTGTAACTTACGGGACTCGATTCCGATATACGGATGCTGAGTTTTCAGCCCGTTTGCCCGATGAGCCAACAGTTAGGCAAAAAGCAGAAAAAGAAACCAAAACACGCCTCGGTCATCCGAACGACACGAAACACACACATAGCACCGTATAGATATTAGGCATGCGTTGCAACTTACTTGACTCGATTCTGATATACGGATGCTGAATTATAAGCTCGTTTGTCCGATGAACCAACAGTTAGGCAAAAAGCCAAAAAAGAGACCAAAACCCGCCTCGGTCGTCCGAATGACACATAAACAAACACATAGCACCGCATAGGTATTAGGCACGCGTTGCAACTTACGGGACTCGATTCCGATATCACGGATCTTAGAGTTATCGGCCGTTTGCGATGAACCAACAGTTAGGCAAAAAGCCGAAAAAGAGACCAAAACCCGCCTCGGTCGTCCGAACGACACGCAAACACACACATAGTACCACATAGGCATTTGATACGCGTTGCAACTTACGGGACTCGATTCTGATATACGGATGCCGAGTTATCAGCCCGTTTGCCCGATGAACCAACAGTTAGGCAAAAAGCCAAAAAAGAGACCAAAACCCGCCTCGATCGTCTGAACGACACGCAAACACACACATAGCACCATATGGTCATTTGTCACGCGTTGCAACTTACGGGAATCGATTCCGATATACGGATGCCGAGTTATCAGCCCGTTTGCCTGATGAACCAACAGTTAGGCAAAAAGCCGAAAAAGAGACCAAAACCCGCCTCGATAGTCCGAGAGACACGCCAACACACACATAGCACCACATAGGCATTTGGCACGCTTTGCAACTTACGGGACTCGATTCTGATATACGAATGCCGAGTTATCAGCCCGTTTTCCCGATGAACCAACAGTTAGTCAAAAAGTCGAAAAAGAGACCAAAACCCGCCTTGGTCGTCCGAACGACACACAAACACACACATAGTACCACATAGGCATTTGGCACACGTTGAAACTTACGGGACTCGATTCTGATATACGGATGCCGAGTTATCAGCCCGTTTGCCCGATGAACCAATAGTTAGGCAAAAAGCCAAAAAAGAGACCAAAACCCGCATCGGTCGTTCGAACGACACGCAAATACACACATAAAACCACATAGGCATTTGGCACGCGTTGCAACTTACGGGACTCGACTCCGATATACGGATGCCGAGTTATCAGCCCGTTTGCCTGATGAAACAACAGTTAGGCAAAAAGTCAAAAAAGAGACCAAAACCCGCCTCGGTCGTCCGAACGACACGCAAATACACACATAAAACCACATAGGCATTTGGCACGCGTTGCAACTTACGGGACTCGACTCGATATCTGAATCTTGAAGTTATCGGCCGCTTGCTGATGAAACAACAGTTAGGCAAAAAGTCAAAAAAGAGACCAAAACCCGCCTCGTTCGTCCGAACGACACACAAACACACACATAGCACCACATAGGCATTTGGCACGCATTGCAACTTACGGGACTCGATTCCGATATACGGATGCCGTGTTATCAGCCCGTTTACCCGATGAACCAACAGTTAGGCAAAAAGCCAAAAAAGAGACAAAAACCCGCTTCGGTCGTCCGAACGATACACAAACACACATATAGCACCACATAGGCATTTGGCACGCGTTGAAACTTATGGGACTCGATTCCGATATCCGGATGCCGAGTTATCAGCCCGTTTGCCTGATGAACCAACAGTTAGGCAAAAAGCCAAAAAAGAGACCAAAACCCGCCTCGGTCGTCCGAACGATACACAAACACACACATAGCACCACATAAGCATTTTTCAGGCGTTGCAACTTACAGAACTCGATTCCGATATACGGATGTCGAGTTATCAGCCCATTTGCCAGGTGAACCAACAATTAGGCAAAAAGCCGAAAAAAAGACCAAAACCCGTCTCGGTCGTCTGAACGACACGCAAACACACACATAGCACCACATAGTCATTTGTCACGCGTTGCAACTTACGGGAATCGATTTCGATATACGGATGCTGAGTTATCAGCCCGTTTGCCTGATGAACCAATAGTTAGGCAAAAAGCCGAAAAAGAGACCAAAACCCGCCTCGGTCGTCCAAATGACACGCAAACACACACATTGCACCACATAGGCATTTGGCACGCGTTGCAACTTACGGGACTCAATTCCGATATACGGATGCCGAGTTCTCAGCCCGTTTGCCCGATGAACCAATAGTTAGTCAAAAAGCCGAAAAAGAGACCAAAACATGCCTTGGTCGTCCTAATGACACGCAAAAACACACATAGCACCACATAGGCATTTGGCACGCGTTGCAATTTACGGGACTCGACTCCGATATACGGATTCCTAGTTATCAGCCCGTTTGCCCGATGAACCAATAGTTAGGCAAAAAGCCAAAAAAGAGACCAAAACCCGCCTCGGTCGTCTGAACGACACGCAAACACACACATAGCACCACATAGTCATTTGTCACGCGTTGTAACTTACGGGAATCGATTTCGATATACGGATGCCGAGTTATCAGCCCGTTTGCCTGATGAACCAACAGTTAGGCAAAAAGCCGAAAAAGAGACCAAAACCCGCCTCGATCGTTCGAACGACACGCCAACACACACATAGCACCACATAGGCATTTGGCACGCTTTGCAAATTACGGGACCCGATTCCTATATACGGATGCCGAGTTATCAGCCCGATTGCCCGATGAACCAACAGTTAGGCAAAAAGTCAAAAAAGAGACCAAAACCCGCCTCGGTCGTCCGAACGACATGAAAACACACATATAGCACCGCATAGGTATTAGGCACGCGCTGCAACTTACGGGACTCGATTCCGATATATGGATGCCGAGTTATCAGCCCGTTTACCCGATGAACCAAAAGCCGAAAAAGAGACTAAAACCCGCCTCGGTCGTCCGAATGACACGCAAACACACACATAGTACCACATAGTCATTTGTCACGCGTTGCAACTTATGGGACTCGATTCTGATATACAGATGCTGAGTTCTCAGCCCGTTTGCCCGATGAACCAATAGTTAGTCAAAAAGCCGAAAAAGAGACCAAAACATGCCTTGGTCGTCCGAACGACACGCAAAAACACATATAGCACCACATAGGCATTTGGCACGCGTTGCAACTTACGGGACTCAACTCCGATACACGGATTCCGAGTTATCAGCCCGATTGCCCGATGAACCAACAGTTAGGCAAAAAGCCGAAAAAGAGACCAAAACCCGCCTCGGTCGTCCGAACGACATGCAAACACACATATAGCACCGCATAGGTATTAGGCACGCGTTGCAACTTACGGGACTCGATTCCGATATACGGATGCCGAGTTATTAGCCCGTTTACCCGATGAACCAAAAGCCGAAAAAGAGACTAAAACCCGCCTCGGTCGTCCGAATGACACGCAAACACACACATAGTACCACATAGTCATTTGTCACGCGTTGCAACTTATGGGACTCGATTCCGATATACGGATGCCGAGTTCTCAGCCCGTTTGCCCGATGAACCAATAGTTAGTCAAAAAGGCTAAAAAGAGACCAAAACATGCCTTGGTCGTTCGAATGACACGCAAAAACACACATAGCACCACATACGCATTTGGCACGCGTTGCAACTTACGGGACTCGACTCCGATATACGGATTCCGAGTTATCAGCCCGATTGCCCGATGAACCAACATTTAGGCAAAAACCCAAAAAAGAGACCAAAACCGACCTCGGTCGTCCGAATGACACGCAAACACATACATAGTACCACATAGGCATTTGGTACGCGTTGCAACTTACGAAACTCGATTCCGATATACGGATCTTGAAAGTTATCGGCCGTTGCTGATGAACCAACAGTTAGGCAAAAAGCCAAAAAGAGACCAAAACCCACCTCGGTCGTCCGAACGACACTCAAACACACACATAGCACCACATAGGCATTTGGCACGCGTTGTAACTTACGAGACTCGATTCCGATATACGGATGCCGAGTTATCAGCCCGTTTGCCCGATGAACCAATAGTTAGGCAAAAAGCCGAAAAAGAGACCAAAACCCGCCTCGGTCGTCCGAACGACACACAAACACACACATAGCACCACATAGGCATTTATCACGCGTTGCAACTTATGAGACTCAAGTCCGATATACGGATGCCGAATTATCAACCCGTTCTCCTGATGAACCAACAGTTAGGCCAAAAGCCGAAAAAGAGACCAAAACCCACCTCGATCGTCCGAACGACACGCAAACACACATAGCAACACATAGGCATTTGGCACGCGTTGCAACTTACGGGAATCGATTCCGATATACTAATGCCGAGTTATCAGCCCGTTTGCCCGATGAACCAACAGTTAGGCAAAAAGCCGAAAAAGAGACCAAAACCCGCCTCGGTCGTCCGAACGACAAGAAAACACACACATAGCACCACATAGACGTTTGGCACGCGTTCCAACTTACGGGACTCTATTCCGATATACGGATGCCGAGTTATCAACCCGTTTGCCCGATGAACCAACAGTTAGGCAAAAAGCCGAAAAAGACACCACAACCCTCCTTGGTCGCCGAACGTCACGCAAACACACACATAACACCACATAGGCATTTGGCACGCGTTGCAACTTACGAGACACGATTAGATATCACGGATGCTTGAAGTTATCGACTGTTGTTGCCGATGAACCAACGAGTTAGGGCAAAAGCCAAAAAGAGACCAAAACCCGCCTCGGTCGTCCGAGCGAAACGCAAAAACACACATAACACCACATAGGAATTTGGCGCAGCGTTGCGACTTACGGGACTCGATTCCGATATCACGGATCTTAGTTATCGGTCCGTTTGCCCCATGAACCAACAGTTAGGCAAAAAGCCGAAAAAGAGACCAAAATCCACCTAGGTCGTTCGAACGACACGCAAACACACACATAGCACCACATAGGCATTTGGCACGCGTTGCAACTTACGGGAGTCGATTCCGATACACGGATGCCGAGTTCTCAGCCCGTTTGCCCGATGAACCAATAGTTAGTCAAAAGCCGAAAAAGAGACCAAAACATGCCTTGGTCGTCCGAACGACACGCAAAAACACACATAACACCACATTGGTATTTGGCACGCATTGCAACTTACGGGACTCGATTTTGATATACGGATGCCGAGTTATCAGCCCGTTTGCCCGATGAACCAACAGTTAGGCAAAAAGCCGAAAAAGAGACCACAACCCGTCTCGGTTGTCCGAACGACACGCAAACACACATATAGCACCACATAGGCAATTTACACGCGTTGCAACGTACGGGACTCGATTCCGATATACGGATGCCGAGTTATCAGTCCGTTTGCCCGATGAACCAACAGTTAGGCAAAAAGACGAAAAAGAGACCACAACCCGTCTCGGTCGTCCGAACGACACGCAAACACACATAGCAACACATAGGCATTTGGCACGCGTTGCAACTTACGGGAATCGATTCCGATATCTCGATCTTGAGAGTTATCGGCCGTTTGCCCGATGAACCAACAGTTAGGCAAAAAGCCAAAAAGAGACCAAAACCCGCCTCGGTCGTCCGAACGACACGCAAACACACACATAGCACCACATAGGCATTTGTCACGCGTTGCGACTTACGGGACTCGATTCCGATATACGGATGCCGAATTATTAGCAGATTCGCTGATGAACCAGCGATTAGGCACAAAAGCCAAAAAGAGACCAAAACCCACCTCGGTCGTCCGAACGACACACAAACACACATAGCACCGCATAGGCATTTGGCACGCGTTGCAACTTACGGACTCGATTAGATATCACGATGCCGAGAGTTATCGGCCGTTGCCGATGAACCAACAGTTAGGCAAAAAGCCAAAAAGACACCACAACCCTCCTTGGTCGCCCGAACGTCACGCAAACACACACATAACACCACATAGGCATTTGGCACGCGTTGCAACTTACGAGACACGATTCCGATATACGGATGCCGAGTTATCAGCCCGTTTGCCCGATGAACCAACAATTAGGGCAAAAGCCAAAAAAGAGACCAAAACCCGCCTCGGTCGTCCGAACGAAACGCAAACACACACATAACACCACATAGGAATTTGGCACGCGTTGCAACTTACGGGACTCGATTCCGATATACGGATGCCGAGTTATCAGTCCGTTTGCCCCATGAACCAATAGTTAGGCAAAAAGCCGAAAAAGAGACCAAAATCCACCTCGGTCGTTCGAACGACACGCAAACACACACATAGCACCACATAGGCATTTGGCACGCGTTGCAACTTACGGGACTCGATTCCGATATACGGATGCCGAGTTCTCAGCCCGTTTGCCCGATGAACCAATAGTTAGTCAAAAGCCAAAAAAGAGACCAAAACATGCCTTGGTCGTCCGAACGACACGCAAAAACACACATAACACCACATAGGCATTTGGCACGCGTTGCAACTTACGGGACTCGATTTTGATATACGGATGCCGAGTTATCAGCCCGTTTGCCCGATGAACCAATAGTTAGGCAAAAAACCGAAAAAGAGACCACAACCCGTCTCGGTTGTCCGAACGACACGCAAACACACATATAGCACCACATAGGCATTTTACACGCGTTGCAACGTACGGGACTCGATTCCGATATATGGATGCTTAAGTTATCGGCCGTTGCCCGATGAACCAGCGGTTAGGCAAAAAAGCGAAAAGAGACCACAACCCGTCTCGGTCGTCCGAACGACACGCAAACACACATATAGCACCACATAGGCATTTGGCACGCGTTGCAACTTACGGGACTCGATTCCGATATCACGGATCTTTGAGTTATCGGCCGTTTGCCGATGAACCAACAGTTAGGCAAAAAGCCGAAAAAGAGACCAAAAGCCGCCTCGGTTGTCCGAACGACACGCAAACACACATATAGCACCACATAGGCATTTGTCACGCGTTGCAACTTACGGGACTCGATTCCGATATACGGATGCCGAATTATCAGCCCGTTCGCCTGATGAACCAACAGTTAGGCACAAAGCCGAAAAAGAGACCAAAACCCACCTCGGTCGTCCGAACGACACACAAACACACATAGCACCGCATAGGCATTTGGCACGCGTTGCAACTTACGGGACTCGATTCCGATATACGGATGCCGAGTTATCAGCCCGTTTGCCCGATGAACCAACAGTTAGGCAAAAAGCCGAAAAAGACACCACAACCCTCCTTGGTCGCCCGAACGTCACGCAAACACACACATAACACCACATAGGCATTTGGCACGCGTTGCAACTTACGAGACACGATTCCGATATACGGATGCCGAGTTATCAGCCCGTTTGCCCGATGAACCAACAGTTAGGGCAAAAGCCAAAAAAGAGACCAAAACCCGCCTCGGTCGTCCGAACGAAACGCAAACACACACATAACACCACATAGGAATTTGGCACGCGTTGCAACTTACGGGACTCGATTCCGATATATGGATGCCGAGTTATCAGCCCGTTTGCCCGATGAACCAACAGTTAGGCAAAAAGCCGAAAAAGAGACCACAACCCGTCTCGGTCGTCCGAACGACACGCAAACACACATATAGCACCACATAGGCATTTTACATGCGTTGCAACGTATGGGACTCGATTCCGATATACGGATGCCGAGTTATCAGCCCGTTTGCCCGATGAACCAACAGTTAGGCAAAAAGCCGAAAAAGAGACCAAAACCCGCCTCGGTTGTCCGAACGACACGCAAACACACATATAGCACCACATAGGCATTTGTCATGCGTTGCAACTTACGGGACTCGATTCCGATATACGGATGCCGAATTATCAGCCCGTTCGCCTGATGAACCAACAGTTAGGCACAAAGCCGAAAAAGAGACCAAAACCCACCTCGGTCGTCCGAACGACACACAAACACACATAGCACCGCATAGGCATTTGGCACGCGTTGCAACTTACGGGACTCGATTCCGATATCACGGATCTTAGAGTTATCGGCCGTTGCCCAATGAACCAACAGTTAGGCAAAAAGCTGAAAAAGAGACCAAAACCCGCCTCGGTCGTCCGAACGACACGCAAACACACACATAGCACAACATAGGCATTTGTCACGCGTTGCAACTTACGGGACTCGATTCTGATATCTGGATCTTGAGTTATCGGCTTCGTTTGCCGATGAACCAACAGTTAGGCAAAAAGCCAAAAAGAGACCAAAACCCTCCTTGGTCGCCCGAACGACACGCAAACACACACATAACACCACATAGGTATTTGGCACGCGTTGCAACTTACGAGACACGATTCTGATATACGGAAGCTGAGTTATCAGCCCGTTTGCCCGATGAACCAACAGTTAGGCAAAAAGCCGAAAAAGAGACCAAAACCCACCTCGGTCGTCCGAACGACACGCAAACACACATAGCACCACATAGGCATTTGGCACGCGTTGCAACGTACGGGACTCGATGCCGATATACGGATGCCGAGATATCAGCCGATATGTGAAGTAATCTGTACTGATAAAAAAATTCACATAACAAATCTCTTCCAAATTATTTAAATTTGGCTCTGGCTCTACCCATGAATAGGGTTTAAGAATCATACTATGAACATTCTTTTCATTTTCGAAAAGGTTTGGCGAGAAATCCATCCATGAAATCGCTCTAGCTTACAGACACGGAGGGTGATCGGCCAGATTGTGCCTGTATTGATCAATACTACATAACTTGAACGAAATTCATCGCTCACTCTATCCGCCTTGAAAAAAAATCTTCCCATATAGGGATGTTCATACATGCACAGTTCCAAACCCGAAGGTTTTAATCTTGCTCAACAATAATATGTAATCCAACATATATGTATATGGGTAATTGACGGAGGTATATCAACATGTGAATAAATGCCATGGTTATCCAGTGGGGACACTTGTATAACCATTTAGAAATCAACTTAACGTAATATATATCCGAGCTAACATGTTGATAATCAAAGCGTATATAATCTGTACGAGGAATAGAATAATTACTCAACTTCTTACTCATCCCATTGCATAAAGAAAATGCAAAGGTAGGATACTTTTGATTATTTGATTACAAATCTCAACTTAGGTTTTATCTCTTTATCACAACCTATCAATAATCGGATCATTCGTTCGATTAGGACAATATATCTTAACACATAGAAAATTGCTACTATTACAACAAAGACATAGTCCAATCACATAATCACGGTGATCATACTTTTAGTTCCTATTCTATACTTGAAATATTTTTATACATTTTTCAAATATCTCATCCATGCTCTTCTGATGAGTCTTTTCTTTCTTTTATAAGGTCGACATTTGTTTGCGCATCTCGACAGACTTTATCGGGTAAATCTTGAGTCTAAGACTCTTATTCTATACCTCAACATCTCAGAAATATCGGACATCTTATTTTTAATCATTTTCGCAATTTCGAGAAATTGAAAAATTTAAAATAATTCAAATCACATCACTAAAGGGCCTATAGTGATATAATCATTACTATAGGTGTTCTTCTTCAAATTCGAACTTCATAATCGGTTCTCCAATCAATTAGTTTGGTAATTATAACTTTCAAATATCGGAATCATAATTAAATAATTTAAACATTAAACAATTCCATTATCATTAATAGTTTAATTAATACTAAACTATTAATGAAACCATTACTAAAATATAAAAGTTATTTATAATAACTCAAACTATTTTTAAAACATTTATATTACCCAAATAATTACCATTAATATTTAAATATTAATGTACTATTTATCAAATATTAAAAGTCATTAATTATAACTTAAAATATTTTTAAATCCTTAATATCCTCTTTAAATGGTTTTTAAATAAGTAAAACCATTTTTAAACTATTTATTTAATATTAATCATTAAATAAACTAAATATCATTAATATTATCTTAATATCATTAATATTTAATTATTAATGAAATTATCATTTAAATATTAAAAGTTATATTTTATAACTTCAAATATTTTTAAATACCTTATTTTCATTTAAAATAATTTTTATAATATTAAAATCATTTTTAAACTAAATTATTTAATATTATCATTAAATAACTTTAATATCATTAATAATTATTAATTAATGAAATTCATCACAAAATATTAAAAGTCATCACAAATAACGCATTTACATAATCAATTCCAAGCTAAAATAAACATAGTAAACTAACTAGTTTATTAACAACACTAACTAAACTTCAAAAATTCAAACTTTAAATAACAATTAAAAATAATAACATTACAAAAATTAAATAAGAAACATACCCGGAAATACGAATTCCACAAACCGAATACGCACTTCCATGCCAAAATTTAACTAAGGAGATCTTTATAAAACGTTCTCCCACAACAAAGCCTTTCTCAAACAAATTGGAGGCCTTATTATTGGTGAATGAAACAAAGGCCAAGTCCTTCTATTTATAGGTTTAGAAAATGGTGAAGTTCTCAATTTAGTCGATGTGGGACTTGGTTTATACTAATTTTTCAATAGCTCACTTTGCGATTTTCTAACGCATTGCTCATAACTCCGATTAATCTGATTTTTGGATATGTTATACATGGTATGTAAGACTATTTTTAAAAAATACGAATTACCCAATTCGGGTTCATTAGGTAGCCCAAACGAGTCGTCAAAAGTGGGCGTTCATAATGAGTTTTTCAATCTCGTTTCAGCTTTACCCTCTTCGCTAAAACAGTCATAACTCTTTCATTTTAAAACATTTTTGAGAGCGATTCTTGAGCCCACGCGAAGCTAACTTCTGGGGCTACAACTTTTATTCTTTGACCATTTCCAAACTCCGAACACATCAGCCCAGAAATTCCGTTCAAATGGACTGCACCGCACTTGTTGGGAAGTTTTGACACTACTACTTTGAAATGTCATAACTCTCTCCTCCGATATCGGATTTAGTCCGTTTCAGAATCTATGGAAAGCTTATTTGGTGTACTATAATATACCAAAAGCCCAGAAGGTTTTGGAAATATTAACTGATCGAAACAGTGTCCCGAATAGCACATCCCGCTGCTGACTTTCAGTTTTGAGAAATTTGACACATTTCCTTCCAATCACCGTAATTCCCCCATCCGAGGTCGGAATGAGGTCATTCCAAAGCCTATGGCTTCCTAACTCAGTGCACTACAACATATCAAAAGCCCAGATCTTTTAAAGCACAAAAAGTGAACGAGAATGTCCCCATTACAGACTGCCCAAAAACAGTTTATCATGATCGGTCAACCATGTTTGACCATCTATAACTTCTAATCTATACATGGTATGGACTTGATTCTTTTGTAGATTAAAGACCACATATCAAGCTACACATAACAACTTTTGAAGAACAAAACTCATGATCGAGCAAAGAGTTATGGCCTCGACATTTGGTGAAAAATAACGAAATTCTGTTTTTCCAACTTGCTTAAATCTTCAAATTTTGCACTTTGATGTTATGGGTCTTTGATTTATCAACCCATATCATCAATTAACATCCTATTACACAACTTTAAACAATCAATTGCATCAAATAACATCGAATCAAAGGATTTCTAGGTTTAGTGTCCTTATACCCTTTTTGGCCAAAAATCTTGATTCTTGCCTTCGATTTGTTATGGGTGATGGTTGGGCTTTGTTTAAGAGTGTATGGGCAATCTTGTACAAGGCAATTAAATGTAATATTTAATCACTAGATTTAATTCTTATAATTTACCAATTAACTTATATCCTTTGGTAAATTGAAACACTTATACAGTAACATCGAAATTAAACCCGATAATTAAAATTAAGGTTTCTCAACGTCATCAATTAGGGTTTCTAATTGACCATTAGTGGTTCTTTAATTATCTGTGTATGTTACTAACACAGTCATTACGGTTTCTAATTTCAACCGGTTAGGGTTATAATAATTAGGGTTTGTCCTAATTATCGACGCAGTAATTAGGGTTTCTTCTAATTACCGATATTCTTATTCACAGTAACTTCATATACACAGTCACTACTCAGAAATATCCCATAACTGAGTTTAATAATTAGGGTTTCACAGCACGGTGATATGCTATGACATAATAGACCGTCATTGCACAATATTATATTTCCGCACATACACAGTACATAATTATTGTACTGTAAAATCATTATAACAATAATATAATATTATTATTCTCATCTCTTGATCACAATCCCAATCCACGGTTTGGATCTCATATCTGAATTATTCTTCCTACATAAAGATCAATAATCAAGTTAAAATAGTTAACTTAATTATTACGAACAAATCATATAATAAAATATTTATTATATAAATCTAATTATCATTTCATATATTATTTCCAATCATGTTTTCATGGAAAATAATTAATAAAAACATTTCTAACTACGAAATTTATTACCATATAATTTGTGGTAATTAATCATTCCAAAATTATTTCTAATTTTTCAAGTAATAAATGTATTTGCATTTATCGTTCACTTTACTTGACACTTAGTCTCGTCATTAAATAAAAAAAAATTATACGAAAAATTTCTTATTTATTTTATTTAGAAAATCTCGGGTTACTACATTCACCCTCCCTTATAAGGATTCCGTCCCTGGAATCACCGCTTTAAAAACTCATATGCAGAAGGGTACATAGCATATAATCATTGTACGTAGATCTCGATCATACTTGATCGAACTGATCTTTAATTATTCATCATAACACTTGTCTATCTGATTAAGCAGAAATATAAGATATATAAGTTATTCAAATAGCACCTGGAGTTCTGTTTCCAGCTGCCACCGTATCCTGGATCGTCATATTGTAAACCCTCGGAGTTGCTTTCGTTTGGAGTTCTTGGTTGAGTTTAGTCCCGAAATTGCTAACGTCCCACCGCTTCTCCCCGTGCTTACGCTCCCCGCCTCCATTCCCCTATGTGGATGAGTTCCTTACCTTATGCTCACCGATCCACATATAAAACATCCATCGATCATCCTTGAGTTAGGGGCGCTTGGGAGAGATATGACCTCTCTTGCACTTGTAGCATACAAACTTGCCCTTCGAGACACTCGCCAGAGTGATTCTTCCCATGCAATTGCCTGCACTTTACCCGCTTTTTTATACCAACTCGCTTTTTTGCATTTTCTCGGAAAAAATTCACCCCTATTCCCACTACTACTTTTTATTTTTACTGCTCCTCCTGACTTGCTTTTGTTCTTCTTCTCCTTATGGTAGAGGCTCATGGCCTCACTTCCCTGTTCAGCTATGATAGCCTTCTCCATGAGTGCTGCAAAAGTATTGATTTGCAGTACTGACACCTTATTGTAGAGCCAAGGTTTTAAGCCCAGCTCAAACCTCCTTGCCTTCCTAGCCTCTGTATCCACTTGATGTGGAGCAAACCTAGCCAACTCATTAAATTTTGCGGCATACTCCGCAACAGTCATGTTCTCCTGTTTTAACTCCAGGAATCTCACCTCCATTCTAGACTGCATACTAACAGAGAGATAGTTTTCGAAAAATAAATCCTTAAACCTATCCCAAGTAATTTCTTCTTTTCCTGCCCGAGTCTTATTTGCCTCCCACCAAAAGTTAGCTTCCCCTTTCATCATATAAGTGGCAAAAGCGGTCTTTTGCCCCTCATCTACTTTTTTTTAGCGATTCTGAACGCCTTCTCTATCTCGTTCACCCAAGTCCGGGCTTCTATAGGTCACCGATCCTCTGAATTCGTGGTCCTACTGGCTTTGAAGTCTTTGAATTTTGCCATGCGATTGTCTGGCTGGTTCCCTGCAGCTGGTATTCCCTGATGCATAGCCTGAGCTACCATGTTTGCAAAATTTTGCATCAATTCTGGCTGTCGTTCTCCAGCATTAGTAGATTCTTCTACCCTTTGGTTTCGAGTTTGACGTCTTGGTGGCATTATCTCGGTTAAATAAAATCATAAATTATACCTTACATTTTAAACCTTATTGCATAAGATTAATGTATTAAACTCGTTTCATTTCTCAAACTTAGATTCATATTCATTTATCGAATATTTACACAGCACATCCTGCTTTAATCAATAGCTATCCCTTTGTGACTACGAAAGTCGGGATTTAAAATCTTGACCAACATAAAAGTTGAAAATAGTTCATTACTTATCACACACATTACATAAATACAACATAACCCATACTACTTATTTACCAAACCTTTTTCTCGACATTCATTCGCTCGATGTCTTTCCATTCCACAATTAAAACATCCACCTTGCTTATAGTTGGGGCAATCGGGGAGAGGTATGTCCCTCACTACCACAAATATAACATATCTTTTTCCTTTCTTCTTATCGGGTTTTCCTAAGTCGGGATCTTCTACCTTTCTTTTTCCCTTACCTCTCGAGTTGCACACGAGGTGTTGCTTGAGGCTCCCATCCGGTCAATTCGGATTTTGAGCTTATCCTGCTCTTCCATTGTTGCTAGCAATGCTTGACGCAATGGATATTAAGCAACGTCTCAATCTCCCACCTTTCCAAATAGAGAAACCTTGTTCTCCAGATCCAGTATCTCCGTTGATGCTTGTGCGACTTCAACTTTAGTGTCTCGAATCACTATCTCATCAAATCCACCATTTCTGGATCCGATGCTACGTTTTCCACTATAGCCACCTCGTCGATTTGGGTTCTGGTGAGCTTATTTCAAATTGTTGGCCTTGATATTAGCTCTCGGGGTATAGATCGATCCTTCTTATTCCACATATCTTTCTTACCGAGACATCTACATACATAAGTTACCACGATTAACATATAGTATATATACACAAAGATCGAGAGTTCTATATATCGTTGTCTCTTATTTTGATTGATGATAAATTTATTCAATTCTCATCAACACCTATCTCTCTGAAAAGCGCCTCCATCCACTCGCATCGAATCGCATGAAGGTGATGACTAAAGCACGGTCTAAGGTATATATCCGGTGTCTTTGGCTTCTATTTCAACCTTCAACTATCTTATCTCGAATATCTCCCTCTGCTCCAACCTCCCTCATAACTTCGGCTAAGTCTATCTGTCTTTACAACATTCACACATATCATCACATGCTACCCAATACACCTCTCACAAGAGTAAAAGTTTTCAAATTGTCTTTGAGGGGTCATATGAACCATGAACACATAGTTTTAATGGTATTCATACCATAAAACATTACAGGTATGTTTACAATCACAAAGAAGGTAAACTACCATTAATAGTACTTTAGGTGATTAGCCTATTGTACCCTACGCCATGCATAACGTATTAATCATGCCTAGCGAATATTTACGCTATTAGATTGGATTATTTTATCCAAACAACATCGCTCACCTCGGTCTTATCATAGGATTCCGCACCAAAAACAATTTGGTTCGGAAATTTCTTCAATGAACACTTAGAGTTTTCATAAACATTAGTCTAGTGATTCAAATAGCATAGACTCATATCAATAATTCAATTCAATCAATTATTTAAGTATAACCAAACCCGTTGGCAAATTAAAATTTTGAAAACATTTTTCGAGAATGACGCCATGATGCCACCTTCAGTATTAACAATCCGTTGAGGATGCTGGGGTCATTGTATGACTTTGTCATAACACATCATACAATAGTGGAACGACGACTTTAGGTCAAATTCACACTAAGTATTCCTGTATTTACAACTCCATCACATTTTTATCATCTCTGCACTAGGTTACATGGTACATGAGTGATAATTAAAAACAATTTTGATATTTCAAATCATTTAAATCTAAGCCAAAATAAGTAGCATAGATAGTACTTTAAACCGTTTCAAAAATGATTACGAGTCTACATTTTTGTTTTCAAAAGCACATAGTGCGTATTTAGCTTGATGTCAAAAATTTTGAAGTTTAGCATAGCTAGGAGTTTAGGAAAACCTAACACCTTCACTAAAAATCATTTACTTAACAATCTATCCGCTCCTCGTAATCCATAACACTCCATTCACACAAAAACTATACCCAGTTAAATCAAACCACACTTATGAGTTCATAAATTCCCATAATCATATGAGTTTAAGAACTTATCCTAGTCGGACCTTTGGCGTCCATTCATTTGAGGGTTCATAAACATTTCATATAATTATGAGTCAAGAATGTCTCATAGGTATGAGTTTTAAGAACTTGAACTTAATCTTATATTCTCTATCTATGACCTATCTACACATTATACACACGAGAATGGAGTCATCCTCTTAATGTGCATATAACAAATAAATAGCGCGACAGTACATTTCAATGATTATCGATTGCGAAACTAAGTGGTTTTTACACCAAGTACAATTCGACTCCCATACTAAGAATCATACAACTCACCGCCGACATGAGTCCTCAATTGAATCCCCATCTAACACTAACCCCATTCTCCATACAAATTTAATTCAGTATTTATAATTCTCTTACGGATCTGTACCAATTGATAGTATAATTCATACACGCGATCTTGTCAGTAAACTTTCCAATCATCGATTGATTCCTTCCGGTCATTATAGCCTTATCGGATCATCAGGGTGATCTCATCGTATATATTACGATTTAGTTCTATATCTTGATCGTTTTATTTTACGATCTCTCATAATCGCACTTCGGTCTTTTAGACTCAATCTATTCCCCACTCTTGTTTAACTTTATAATCGAGTTAGGGAACTCTGTGTCTTTACACTCATGAGATTCATCTTTGAATCTTATCGAACACTAACTCTATATGAGTTAATACTTATCCTAATCATTGCGGTTATTAGTCTCGGTATTCCTACCTAAGCTTCATAACCAACGACTTTGATACCAACTGTGATTTACCCCAAATCCAGTACTTGAAACCCGAACTTCGGTTCTCCACGATACCATTTCTTTAATAATAATACTAAAATAATAATACATTCGAACTTAATTTACATACATCAAAGTTTATTTCCCAGTGCACGTGACCTTCAAATACATTCCTTATAATACTTGAATAGATACCAATACAACTATAACCATTAACTCATGATACACACTTATTCGATCGACTTTCCTTTTCCTTTGTTCGTGCTCGAGCCTTGAGGTTTGCTCATACATAACCCGAAAACATTTAATTTAAGCAAGGATGAGCATTTGAGTGCCCAAAAGTAATAGCAATTATATATATAATAATTTGAAAGAATATAAGTATTCTCTTTACATAACACTTCTACAACGAATCGAAAGTTGTGAAGTAATCAGACTTGATAAAAAATTCACATAACAAATCTCTTCCAAATTATTTAAATTTGGCTCTGGCTCTACCCATGAATAGGGTTTAAGAATCATACTATGAACATTCTTTTCATTTTCAAAAGGTTTGGCGAAATCCATCCATAAATCGCTTCTAGCTTACAGACACGGAGGGTGATCGACCACAGTTGTTCTCTGTGTTGATCAATACTACATAACTTGAACGAAATTCATCGCTCACTCTATCCGCCCTTGAAACAAAAATCTTCCCATATAGGGATGTTCATACATGCACAGTTCCAAACCCGAAGGTTTTAATCTTGCTCAACAATAATATGTAATCCAACATATATGTATATGGGTAATTGACGGAGGTATATCAACATGTGAATAAATGCCATGGTTATCAAGTGGGGACACTTGTATAACCATTTAGAAATCAACTTAACGAATATATATCCGAGCTAACATGTTGATAATCAAAGCGTATATAATCTGTGCAGGGAATAGAATAATTAAAACTTCTTGCTCATGTCCATTGCATAAAGAAAATGCAAAGTTAGGATACTTGCGATTCATGATTACAAATCTCAACTTAGGTTTTATCTCTTTATCACAACCTATCAATAATCGGATCATTCGTTCGATTAAGACAATATATCTTAACACATAGTCTTTCGTCTATTACAATTTGCATAGTCCAATCACATAATCACGGTGATCATACTTTTAGTTCTATATTCTATACTTGAAATATTTTTATACATTTTTCAAATATCTCATCCATGCTCTTACGGTAGTCTTTTCTTTCTTTTATAAGGTTACGACATTTGTCGGCGCGTCTGCAAACTGACTTTATCGGGTAAATCTTGAGTCTAAGACTCTTATTCTATACCTCAACATCTGTAAATATCGGACATCTTATTTTAATCATATTCGCAATTTCGAAAATTGAAAAATTTAAAATAATTCAAATCATCACTAAAGGGCCTATAGTGATATAAGCACATTACTATAGGTGTTCTTCTTCAAATTCAGAACTTCATAATCGGTTCTCCAGTCAGCTAGTTTGGCCAACTATAACTTTCAAATATCGGAATCATAATTAAATAATTTAAACATTAAACAATTCCATTATCATTAATAGTTTAATTAATACTAAACTATTAATGAAACCATTGCCAAAATATAAAAGTTATTTATAATAACTCAAACTATTTTTAAAACATTTATATTACCCAAATAATTACCATTAATATTTAAATATTAATGTACTATTTATCCAAATATTAAAAGTCATTAATTATAACTTAAAATATTTTTAAATCCTTAATATCCTCTTTAAATGGTTTTTAAATAAGTAAAACCATTTTTAAACTATTTATTTAATATTAATCATTAAATAAACTAAATATCATTAATATTATCTTAATATCATTAATATTTAATTATTAATGAAATTATCATTTAAATATTAAAAGTTATATTTTATAACTTCAAATATTTTTAAATACCTTATTTTCATTTAAAATGATTTTTATAATATTAAAATTATTTTTAAACTAAATTATTTAATATAATCATTAAATAACTTTAATATCATTAATAATTATTAATTAATGAAATTCATCACAAAATATTAAAAGTCATCACAAATAACGCATTTACATAATCAATTCCAAGCTAAAATAAACATAGTAAACTAACTAGTTTATTAACAACACTAACTAAACTTCAAAAATTCAAACTTTAAATAACAATTAAAAATAATAACATTACAAAATTAAATAAGAAACATACCCTAAATACTGAATTCCACAAACCAAATAATATGACTTCCATACCAAAATTTAACTAAGGAGATCTTTATAAAAGTTCTCCCACAACAAAGCCTTTCTCAAACAAATTGGAGGCCTTATTGTTGGTGA
Organism: Panax ginseng; assembly: GCA_020205605.1. Classification (NCBI taxonomy): domain Eukaryota; kingdom Viridiplantae; phylum Streptophyta; class Magnoliopsida; order Apiales; family Araliaceae; genus Panax; species Panax ginseng. The sequence goes on from CM035139.1 coordinate 98,663,487, forward strand.
ATGAAACAAAGGCCAAGTCCTTCTATTTATAGGTTTAGAAAATGGTGAAGTTCTCAATTTAGTCGATGTGGGACTTGGTTTATACTAATTTTCAATAGCTCACTTTACGATTTTCTAACGCATTGCTCATAACTCCGATTAATCTGATTTTTGGATATGTTATACATGGTATGTAAGACTATTTTTAAAAATACGAATTACCCAATTCGGGTTCATTAGGTAGCCCAAACAAGCAAGTCAAAAGTGGACGTTCATAATAGATTTTCAATCTCGTTTCAGCTTTACCTCTTTCGCTAAAAAACAGTCATAACTCTTTCATTTTAAAACATTTTTGAGCGATTCTTGAGCCCACGCTGAAGCTAACTTCTGGGGCTACAACTTTTATTCTTTGACCATTTCCAAACTCCGAACACATCAGCCTAGAAATTCCGTTCAAATGGACTGCACCGCACTTGTTGGGAAGTTTTGACACTACTACTTTGAAATGTCATAACTCTCTCCTCCGATATAGGATTTAGTCCGTTTCAGAGTCTATGGAAATCTTATTCGGTGTACTATAATATACCAAAAGCCCAGAAGATTTTGGAAACATTAACTGATCGAAACAATGTCCCGAATAGCACATCCCGGCCGCTGACTTTCGCTTTGAGAAATTTGACACATTTCCTTCCAATCACCGTAATTCCCTCATCCGAGGTCAGAATGAGGTCATTCCAAAGCCTATGGCTTCCTAACTCAGTGAACTACAACATATCAAAAGCCCAGATCTTTTAAAGCACAAAAAGTGGACGAGAATGTCCCCATTACAGACTGCCCAAAAACAGTTTATCATGATCGGTCAACCATGTTTGACCATCTATAACTTCTAATCTATACATGGTATGGACTTGATTCTTTTTGTAGATTAAAGACCACATATCAAGCTACACATAACAACTTTTGAAGAACAAAACTCATGATCGAGCAAAGAGTTATGGCCTCTGACATTTGGTGAAAAATAACAGAATTCAGTTTTTCCAACTTGCTTAAATCTTTAAATTTTTGCACTTTGATGTTATGGGTCTTTGATTTATCAACCCATATCATCAATTAACATCCTATTACACAACTTTAAACAATCAATTGCATCAAATAACATCGAATCAATGGATTTCTAGGTTTAGTGTCCTTATACCCTTTTTGCCAAAAATTCTTGATTCTTGCTTCTGATTTGTTATGGGTGATGGTTGGGCTTTGTTTAAGAGTGTATGGGCAATCTTGTACAAGGCAATTAAATGTAATATTTAATCACTAGATTTAATTCTTATAATTTACCAATTAACTTCTATCCTTTGGTAAATTGAAACACTTATACAGTAACATCGAAATTAAACCCGGTAATTAAAATTAAGGTTTTCTCAACGTCATCAATTAGGGTTTCTAATTGACCATTAGTGGTTCTTTAATTATCTGTGTATGTTACTAACACAGTCGTTACGGTTTCTAATTTCAACCGGTTAGGGTTATAATAATTAGGGTTTGTCCTAATTATCGACGTACAACAGTAATTAAGGTTTCTTCTAATTACCGATATTCTTATTCACAGTAACTTCATATACACAGTCACTACTTAGAAATATCCCATAACTGAGTTTAATAATTAGGGTTTCACAGCACGGTGATATGCTATGACCTAATTGACCGTCATTGCACAATATTATATTTTCGCACATACACAGTACATAATTATTGTACTGTAAAATCATAATAACAATAATATAATATTATTATTCTCATCTCTTGATCACAATCCCAATCCAGGGTTTGGATCTCATATCTGGATTATTCTTCGTACACAACATCAATAATCAAGTTAAAATAGTTAACTTAATTATTCTGAACAAATCATATAATAAAATATTTATTATATAAATCTAATTATCATTTCATATATTATTTCCAATCATGTTTTCATGGAAAATAATTAATAAAAACATTTCTAAACTACGAAATTTATTACCATATAATTTGTGGTAATTAATCATTCCAAAATTATTTCTAATTTTTCAAGTAATAAATGTATTTGCATTTATCGCTCACTTTACTTGACACTTAGTCTCGCATTAAATAAAAAAATTTATACATAAAATTTCTTATTTATTTTATTTAGAAAATCTCGGTTACTACATTCACCTCTCCTTATAAGGATTCCGCCCCGGAATCACCGCTTTAAAACTCATATGCGAAGGGTACATAGCATATAATCATTGTGACGTAGATCTCGATCATACTTGATCGAATCGATCTTTAATTATTCATCATAACACTTGTCTATCCGATTAAGCGAAATATAAGATATATAAGTTATTCAAATAAGCACTGGAGTTCTGCTTTCAAATGCCACCGTATCTGGACCGTCATGTTGTAAACCCTCTGAGTTGCTTTCGTTGGAGTTCTTTGGTTGAGTTTGGTCTTGAAATTGCTAACGTCCCACTGCTTCTCCCGTGGTTACGTTCCTCCTCCATTCCCTCTCAGTGGATGAGCTCTTACCTTATGCTCGATCCGATCCACATATAAAACATCCACGATCATCCTTGAGTTGGGGGCGGTTGGGAGAGATATGACCTTCTCTTGCGCTTGCAGACTTGTAGCATACAAACTTGCCCTTCGGACACTCGCGCCAGAGTGATTCTTCCCATATTCTTGCCTTTGCACTACCCTTCTTTATACCAACCTGCTTTACTTGCATTTTCTCAGAAAAATTCACCCCTATTCCCACTACTACTTTTTATTTTTACTGCTCCTCCTGACTTGCTTTTGTTCTTCTTCTCCTTATGGTAGAGGCTCATGGCCTCACTTCCCTGCTCAAATTATGATAGCCTTCTCCATGAGTCTTTGCAAAAGTATTGATTTGCAAGATCTTGACACCTTATTGTAGAGCCAAGGTTTTAAGCCCACTCAAACCTCCTTGCCTTCCTAGCCTCTATATCCACTTGTGTGGAGCAAACCTAGCTAACTCATTAAATTTTGCGGCATACTCATAGCATACATGTTCTCTGTTTTAACTCCAGAATCTCACCTCCATTCTAGATCGCATACTAACAGAGAGATAGTTTTTGAAAATAAATCCTTAAACCTATCCCAAGTAATTTCTTCTTTTCTGCCCAAGAGTCTTATTTGCCTCCCACCAAAAGTTAGCTTCCCTTTCATCATATAAGTGGCAAAAGCGGTCTTTTGCCCTCATCTACTTTAGCGATTACTGAACGCCTTCTCTATCTCGCTTCACCCAAGTCCGGGCTTCTATAGGTCACCGATCCTCTGAATTCGTGGTCCTACTGCTTTGAAGTCTTTGAATTTTGCTGTTTATTGTCTGGTTTGGTTCCTGCAATTTGGTATTCCACGATGCATAGCTTTGAGCTACCATGTTTGCAAAATTTTGCATCGATTCTGGGCCGCCGTTCTCCAAAGATTAGTAGATTCTTCTACCCTTTGGTTTCGAGTTTGACGTCTTGGTGGCATTATCCGGTTAAATAAAACCATAAATTATACCTTACATTTTAAACCTTATTGCATAAGATTAATGTATTAAACTCGTTTCATTTCTCAAACTTAGATTCATATTCATTTATCGAATATTTACACAGCACATCCTGCTTTAATCAACAGCTATCCCTTTGTGACTACGAAAGTCGGGATTTAAAATCTTGACCAACATAAAAGTTGAAAATAGTTCATTACTTATCACACACATTACATAAACACAACATAACCCATACTACTTATTTACCAAACCTTTTTCTCGGACATTCATTCGCTCGATGTCCTTCCATTCCACAATTAAAACATCCACCTTGCTTATAGTTGGGGCAACGGGGAGAGGTATGTCCCTCACGGCCACAAATATAACATATCTTTTTTCCTTTCTTCTTATCAGGTTTTCCTAAGTCAGGATCTTCTACCTTTCTTTTTCCCTTACCTCTGAGAGTTGCACACGAGGTGTTGCTTGAGGCTCCCATCCGTCAATTCGGATTTTGAGCTTATCCTGCTCTTCCATTGTTGCTAGCAATGCTTGACGCACCGGATATTAAGCAACGCCTCAATCTCCCACACCTTTTTCCAAAGTAGAAACCTTGTTCTCCGGATCCTCAGATTCCGCTGATGCTTGAGCGGCTTCAACTTTAGTGTCTCGAATCACTATCTCACAAATCCACCATTTCGGATCCGATGCTACGTTTTCCACTATAGCCACTTCGCCGCGATTTGGGTTCTGGTGAGCTTCTATTTCAAATTGTTGGCCTTGATATTAGCTCGGGGGTATAGATCCGATCCTTCTTATTCCACATATCTTTCTTACCGTACATCTACATACATAAGTTACCCCGATTAACATATAGTATATATACACAATGATCAAGAGTTCTATATCGTTGTCTCTTATTTTGATTGATGATAAATTTATTCAATTCTCATCAACACCTATCTCTGTAAAAGCGCTCCATCCACTCTGCATCGAATCGCATGAAGGTGATGACTAAAGCTTTGGTCTAAGGTATATATCGTGTCTTTGGCTTCTATTTCAACCTTCAACTATCTTATCTGAATATCTCCTCTCTCGCTCCAACCTCCCTCATAACTCTCATTTAAGTCTATCTGTGCTTACAACATTCACACATATCATCACACATGCTACCCAATACACCTCTCACAAGAGTAAAAGTTTTCAAATTGTGCTGAGGGGTCATATAGACCATGAACACATAGTTTTAATGGTATTCTTACCGCAAAACATTACCTGGTATGTTTACAATCACAAATTTAATATTTAATCACTAGATTTAATTCTTATAATTTACCAATTAACTTCTATCCTTTGGTAAATTGAAACACTTATACAGTAACATCGAAATTAAACCCGGTAATTAAAATTAAGGTTTCTCAACGTCATCAATTAGGGTTTCTAATTGACCATTAGTGGTTCTTTAATTATCTGTGTATGTTACTAACACAGTCGTTCTGGTTTCTAATTTCAACCTAAGTTAGGGTTATAACAATTAGGGTTTGTCCTAATTATCGACGTACAACAGTAATTAGGGTTTCTTCTAATTACCGATATTCTTATTCACAGTAACTTCATATACACAGTCACTACTCAGAAATATCCCATAACTGAGTTTAATAATTAGGGTTTCACAGCACGGTGATATGCTATGACCTAATTGACCGTCATTGCACAATATTATATTTCATTTACACAAATACATAATTATTGTCTGTAAAATCATAATAACAATAATATAATATTATTATTCTCATCTCTTGATCACAATCCCAATCCAGGGTTTGGATCTCATATCTGAATTATTCTTCGTACACAGCATCAATAATCAAGTTAAAATAGTTAACTTAATTATTCTGAACAAATCATATAATAAAATATTTATTATATAAATCTAATTATCATTTCATATATTATTTCCAATCATGTTTTCATGGAAAATAATTAATAAAAACATTTAAACTACGAAATTTTATTACCATATAATTTGTGGTAATTAATCATTCCAAAATTATTTCTAATTTTTCAAGTAATAAATGTATTTGCATTTATCGTTCACTTTACTTGACACTTAGTCTCGTCATTAAATAAAAAAAATTTATACGCAAAATTTCTTATTTATTTTATTTAGAAAATCTCGGGTTACTACACATAGTCATTTGTCACGCGTTGCAACTTACGGGAATCGATTCCGATATACGGATGCAGAGTTATCAGCCCGTTTGCCTGATGAACCAACAGTAAGGCAAAGAGCCGAAAAAAGACAAAAAACCCGCCTCAGTCGTTCGAACGACACGCCAACACACACATAGCACCACATAGGCATTTGGCACGCTTTGCAACTTACGGGATTCGATTCCGATATACGAATGCCGTGTTATCAGCCCGTTTGCCCGATGAACCAACAGTTAGGCAAAAAGCCGAAAAAGAGAACAAAACCCACCTCGGTCGTCCGAACGACACGCAAACACACACATAGAACCACATAGGCATTTGGCACGCGTTGCAACTTACGGGACTCGATTCTGATATACGGATGCCGAGTTATCAGCCCGTTTGCCCGATAAACTAACAGTTAGGCAAAAAGACGTAAAAGAGACCAAAACCCGCCTCGGTCGTCCGAACGACACGCAAACACACACATAGCACCACATAGGAATTTGGCACGTGTTGAAACTTACGGGACTCGATTCCGATATACGGATGCCGAGTTATCAGACCGTTTGCCCCGATGAACCAACACTTAGGCAAAAAGCCGAAAAAGTGACCAAAACCCGCCTCGGTCGTCTGAACGACACGCAAACACACGTAGCACCACATAGGCATTTGGCACGAGTTGCAACTTACGGGACTCGATTAGATATACGGATCTTGAAGTTATCGCGACGCGTTGCCCGATAAACCAAGAATTAGGCAAAAATCCGAAAAAGAGACCAAAACCCGCCTCGGTCGTCCGAATGACACGCAAACACACACATAGCACCACATTGGCATTTGGCACTCGTTGCAACTTACAGGACTCGATTCTGATATACGGATTCCGAGTTATCAGCCCGTTTGCCTGATGAACCAACAGTTAGGCAAAAAGCCGAATAAGAGAGACCAAAACCCGCCTCGGTCGTCCGAACGACAAACAAACACACACATCGCACCACATAGGAATTTGGCATGCGTTTCAAGTTACCGGACTCGATTCCGATATACGATGCCGAGTTATCAGCCATTTTTTCCCGATGAACCAATAGTTAGGCAAAAAGCCGAAAAAGAGACCAAAACCCGCCTCGGTCGTCCGAACGACACGCAAACACACACATAGCACCACATAGGCATTTGGCACGCGTTGCAACTTACGGGACTCGATTCCGATATACGGATGCCGAGTTATCAGCCGTTTGCCCGATGAACTAAGCGATTCATAAAAAAAACGAAAAAAGAGACCAAAACCCGCATCGGTCGTCCGAACGACACGCAAACACACACATAGCACCACATAGGCATTTGGAACATGTTGCAACTTACGGGACTCGATTCCGATATACGGATGCCGAGTTCTAAGCCCGTTTGCCGGATAAACCAACAGTTAGGCAAAAAAGCCGAAAAAGAGACCAAAACCCGCCTCGGTCGTCCGAACGACACGCAAACACACACATAGCACCACATAGGTTGTCACACGTTGCAACTTACGGGACTCGATTCCGATATACGGATGCCGAGTTATCAACCCGTTTGCCCGATGAACCAACAGTTAGGCAAAAAGCCGAAAAAGAGACCAAAACAGGCCTTGGTCGTCCGAACGACACGCAAACACACACATAGCACCGCATAGGCATTTGTCACGCGTTGCAACTTACGGGACTCGATTCCGATATACGGATGCCGAGTTATCAGCCTGTTTGCCCGATGAACCAATAGTTAGGCAAAAAGCCGAAAAAGAGACCAAAACCCGCCTCGGTCGTCAGAACGACAAGTAAACACACACATAGCACCACATAGACATTTGGCACGCGTTGCAACTTACGGGACTCGATTCCGATATACGGATGCCGAGTTATCAGCCCGTATGCCGACGAACCAACAGTTAGGCAAAAAGCCGAAAAAGACACCAAAACACACCTCAGTCGTCCGAACGACACACAACACACATAGCACCACATAGGCATTTGGCACGCGTTGCAACTTACGGGACTTGATTCCGATATACGGATGCCTAGTTATCAGCCCGTTTGCCCGATGAACCAACAGTTAGGCAAAAAGCCGAAAAGAGACCAAAACCCACGTCGGTCATCCGAACGACACGCAAACACACACATAGCACCACATAGGTTGTCACGCATTGAAACTTACGGGACTCGATTCCGATATACGGATGCCGAGTTATCAGCCCGTTTGCCGACGAACCAACAGTTAGGCAAAAAGCCGAAAAATAGACCAAAACACACCTCGGTCGTCCGAACAACACACAAACACACATAGCACCACATATGCATTTGGCACGCGTTGCAACTTACGGGACTCGATTCCGATATAAGGATGCCGAGTTATCAACCCGTTGGCCCGATGAACCAACAGTTAGGCAAAAAGCCGAAAAAGAGACCAAAACCCACCTCGGTCGTGCGAAGGACACGCAAACACACACATAGCACCACATAAGCATTTGTCACACGTTGCAACTTACATGAGTCAATTTCAATATACGGATGCCGAGTTATCAGCCCGTTTTCCCGATGAACCAACTGTTAGGCAAAAAGCCGAAAAAGAGACCAAAACCCGCCTCGGTCGTCTGAACGACACGCAAACACACACATAGCACCACATAAGCTCTTGGCACGCGTTGAAACTTATGGCACTCGATTCCGATATACGGATGCCGAGTTATCAGCCCGTTTGCCCGATGAACTAACAGTTAGGCAAAAAGCCGAAAAAGAGACCAAAACCCGCCTCTGTCGTCCGAACGACACGCAAACACACACATAACACCACATAGACATTTGGCATGCGTTGCAACTTATGGGACTCGATTCCGATATACAGATGCCGAGTTATCAGCCCGTTTTCCCGATGAACCAACAGTTAGGCAAAAAGCCGAAAAAGAGACCAAAACCCGCCTCGGTCGTCCGAACGACAAGTAACACACACATAGCACCACATAGATGTTTGGCACGCGTTGCAACTTACGGGACTCGATTCCGATATACGGATGCCGAGTTATCAACCCGTTTGCCCGATGAACCAACAGTTAGGCAAAAAGCCGAAAAAGACACCACAACCCGCCTATGTCGTCCGAACAACACGCAAACACACACATAGCGCCACATAGGTTGTCACGCGTTGCAACTTACGGGACTCGATTCCGATATACGTATGCCGAGTTATCAGCCCGTTTGTCGACGAACCAACAGTTAGGCAAAAAGCCAAAAAGAGACCAAAACACACCTTAGTCGTCCGAACGACACGCAAACACACATAGCACCACATAGGCATTTGGCACGCGTTGCAACTTACGGGACTCGATTCCGATATACGGATGCCTAGTTATCAACCCGTTTGCCCGATGAACCAACAGTTAGGCAAAAAGCCGAAAAAGAGACCAAAACCCACCTCGGTCGTCCGAACGACACGCAAACACACACATAGCACCACATAGGCATTTGTCACGCGTTGCAACTTACGGGACTCGATTCCGATATACGGATGCCGAGTTATCGGCCGCTTGTTGAAACCAACCAGCGGTTAGGCAAAAAGCCGAAAAATAGACCAAAACACACCTCGGTCGTCCGAACAACACACAAACACACATAACACCACATAGGCATTTGGCACGTGTTGCAACTTACGGGACTTGATTCCGATATAAGGATGCCGAGTTATCAGCCCGTTTGCCCAATGAACCAACAGTTAGGCAAAAAGCCGAAAAAGAGACCAAAACCCGCCTCGGTCGTCCGAAGGACACGCAAACACACACATAGCACCACATAGGCATTTGTCACACGTTGCAACTTACAGGAGTCAATTTCGATATACGGATGCCGAGTTATCAGCCCGTTTTCCCGATGAAGCAACTGTTAGGTAAAAAGCCGAAAAAGAGACCAAAACCTGCCTCGGTCTTCTGAACGACACGCAAACACACACATAGCACACATAAGCTCTTGGCACGCGTTGAAACTTATGGCACTCGATTCTGATATACGGATGCCGAGTTATCAGCCCGTTTGCCCGATGAACTAACAGTTAGGCAAAAAGCCGAAAAAGAGACCAAAACCCGCTTCGGTTGTCCCAACGAGACGCAAACACACACATAATACCACATAGACATTTGGCATGCGTTGCAACTTATGGGACTCGATTCCGATATACGGATGCCGAGTTATCAGCCCGTTTGCCCGATGAACCAACAGTTAGGCAAAAAGCCGAAAAAGAGACCAAAACCCGCCTCGGTCGTCCGAACGACAAGTAAACACACACATAGCACCACATAGACATTTGGCACGCGTTGCAACTTACGGGACTCGATTCCGATATACGGATGCCGAGTTATCAGCCCGTTTGCCCGATGAACCAACAGTTAGGCAAAAAGCCGAAAAAGAGACCACAACCCGCCTATGTCGTCCGAACAACAAGCAAACACACACATAGCACCACATAGGTTGTCACGCGTTGCAACTTACGGGACTCGATTCCGATATACGGATGCCGAGTTATCAGCCCGTTTGCCCGATGAACCAACATAAGAGCTTAGGCAAAAAGCCAAAAAAGGCAAAAAGCCAGACCAAAACCCTCCTCGGTCGTCCGAACGACACGCAAACACACACACATAAACCACATTTGGCACGCGCTGTAACTTATAGGACTCATTCATATACGGCATTTGTTATCACGTTTTCCCGATGAACTTACAAAGAAAAAAGACAATTTCGCCTTTATCCGAACGACAGCAAACACACACATAGCACCACATAGACGTTTGTCACGCTTGAAACTTACGGACTTTTATCCCGATGAATCAACAAACCAATGCTAGGCAAAAAGCCAAAAAGAGACCAAAACCCCTCGGTGCGTCAACGACGACGCAAATACACACATAGCACCACATAAGCTCTTGGCACGCGTTGAAACTTATGGCGGCGAAGTTATCACAAACACGCAAACACACATACATAAAACCATGAATGGGTAGTATACCCATAAATTGGATATATTTAGACTTAAATTATTGCATTCTTAAGTTATTTAGTAGCATTTTATTGTGTTTATATCTTGTTTTATCAACGATTTGGAAAAAGCCGGAGAAGCACACATAGCACCACATAGGCATTTGATTATGGGAAATTCAAGCATTTAATGGCAATCTGGTAATTTTAGAGAGTCGAGCAATGGGTAGTATACCCATGAATATTTAGACTTAAATTATTGCATTCTTAAGTTATTTAGTAGCATTTTTATTGTGTTTATATCTTATTTTGCCTCGGGAAGTTTAATTATGGGAAATTCAAGCATTTAATGGCATTTTTAGAAGTCCAGCGTTTGACTTACGGTTGAGACTTGACTTGTCTATTGGGGCTAATGTAAAACCTAATTGGATGAGGATTGGGGAGGCTATAAAAAAAAACTAAGTCTTTGAAATAAAAGGAGAATTTTGATTATTATTCTTGGGAGGATTCAACAAGTTCTTCCATTGAAGGTTACACAAGATTACTTGGAGATTAAGGATTGGTTCTGAGTTTCTTCTTTTTCTCCATATTTTCAATTTGTAATTCTTTAAGGATGATTTGTCAACAATTAATGGTTCTTATTTAGTGATGAACTAATTCTTTAATTAAGATTTCAATTGAACTTTTATGATTATAAATTAGTTATTCTCTCATTCTAATTATTTATGTTGAAGTGGATTGTTTATCATGTTTTGATTCTATTGATTAATTATTTGGCCAATAATTACCGTGTATTACTCTAGAAGGAATTGGGAAAGGAATTCTAGGGTTAGAACTGAACATGATAACATGTGACTTAGTTATTTGCACGGTAAATAATTAGGTTTGTGAATTGAATGGAAATATCTGTCACCGCATGTAACATATAAAGGAATTGGGATTGGAAGAGTTTAATTCAATTGTTTTGCATAGGAATATAGCAAGATTAATCTGGATTAAATAAAAGTCAATTGATCACTTGGAAGAGGGCTTTTGGCGTTTGAGAATTCTGTTAACAATCCAATTAGACATAATAATTGGGATAATTGGATAATTGATTTATAATTCATAATTGGGGATATTGAAGTCTTAATCTTTACCTATCGGAAGTCATTCACTCAAGTATTAGCTTAGTTATTTGCTTATCTTAGTGCAGTATCTTTAAGTGTTTAATTTGGAGTTAATAATTCAGGAAATCACATTTTATCATTGTTTGAATAAAATTGAATTGATATAGTATTAGTAGTTGGGATTTATTAATTAGAATTCCACAATAGGGAACGATACTCGACTTATCACTTTATTACTTGTTGATAGCGTATACTTGCGTGTTGTGTGTAACTAGATTTTACTCAACAAGTTTTTTGGCGCTAATTCTTGAGGAATTTTTTATTAATATTAATTTCATATTAGTTATAATCAATTCGGTTTTAATTTGAGCGCTACTTAATCTTTCTTCTTGGATTGGCGAGGAATTAGTGTGTATGCACACTAGATCGAAAGCTAGAAAGGAACTTCTTACGTATCTGAGACAACCTTGAGAAGAAGTTCGAGACGGTCGATTGAATAGTGAGGTTATACATTTGGAAGAAGAAGCGACAACCCAGAAATACTAAATGAACATGGCGGAGAACGAGCGAAATCACTTTGGGATTACATACGCCAAATGTCACGGATTCTGATCAAGTATTAAGAGGCCGTGCAATCAATGCGAGCAGTTTGAGATAAAATCGGGATCAATTCAATCTTCTGAGAATACATGCCGGTTTGGGGTAATTCGATGAAGCGATCCTAATGAACATATCTTGAGTTTCTTGGAAGTTTGCGATACCTTCAAATTTAACAATGTATCGGAAGGCGCTTATAAGGTTGAGGATGTTCCGTTTACTTTAAAAGATAAAGCACGAAGCTGGTTACACTCCTTGCCTCCTGGTTCAATCACCACATGGGATGACTTAGCTCAAAATTTTTTAGCTAAGTTCTTCCCACCAGCGAAGTCGGCAAAACTACGGAACGACATTCATACTTTCGCACAACTTGAGTCAGAATCGTTATATGAGGCGTGGGAAAGGTTTAAGGATATGCTCCGTAAGTGCCCTCATCATGGAATCCCGCAGTGGATGCAATTAGGGATATTTTGTGATGGTTTGCACGCATCCACGAGGTCTAGTATTGATCTGCAACGACGGGAGGCGATTATGTCCAAAAATTTTGATGAGGCGTATCAATTGTTAGAAACAATGGCCACCAACAACTATCGATGGCCCATGATGAGGACCAACCATCCAAAAGCATCGGGAAAATATGAAGTGGGCCTTATTAAGATTAACAACCTGAAGTGATTTGCAATAGCTAAGCATATAGAAATATAAGTCCCACAAGCCACACACAGAGGAGTGGCGATGGTTTTTGTGAGTTGTGTCTTTGGGGGTCATGCTACGGATCAATGTGCCATAAATTGGAATCGGCCGATTCGTAGGAAATTATAATCGCTTCAACTCAACCGTATCCGACTCAAAATGCTTATAATCCGAGTTGGAAGAATCATCCGGGGTTCTCATGGAGTAACAATCAAGTTTGTAGCTCAACCACCTGAACAACAACACACCTCCTCGGTTCCAAAATCAACCTCAACAACCATAGAAGGTATCAAGTTGGGAAGCGACCTTGGAAAAATTCATTAGAGCCTCGACAAAAAGAGCGAGGAACAAGATAAGAAATTGAATCAATTAGATCGACTTTGCAAAGCCATGGGGCATCGTTAAAGAATCTGGAAAATCAATTGGGGCAAATAGCACATGCATTGAATACCCGATCCACTAGGAACGCTCCCGGTGATCTGAGAAATAAATCCGGGCAAAAATGAGCCTTTATGCAGCGATAATCTTCTGAAGTGGGAAGGAGTTGCAAGCGATTAAGGATAAGGACAAGGGGATAACGCAACAACCGAAATAGAAGAAGTTGTGAAAAGCAGGGAAGATAAAGAGGAAATAGGAGAGGAAAATGCAGGGGTCATCTACAACAATGCCACCCATACCATATCCGCAGAGATTTGAAAATCCAAGTTAGATAAGCGCTTTTTAAGATTTTGGATATTTTTAAAAATTGCATATCAACATCCCATTCATGAAGCTTTAGAACAAATCTTAGAGATTCGCTAAGTTCATGAAGGATGTCTTTATCAAAGAAAAGGAAGCGGGGATTTTGAAATAGTGGCGCTAGCAAGAAGAATGTAAGCGCAATTATTGAAACAAGTTACCTCTAAGTTGAAAGATCCGGTAGCTTTACTATTAAAATGCGACATTGGTAATCGGTTTTGGGGAAAGCAGCATGTGATTTGGGGGCGATATTAATTTGATGCCATTATCGATCTACTGTCGATTCGGACTCCAAGCACCAAAACCAAACAAATATCAATTTCTTTGTTGGCGAGGCCGATCGATTACATATCCACGAGTATCGTTGAAGACTTATTAGTAAGGGTGGATAAATTCATCTTTCCAGCAGACTTCGTTATCTTGGATTGTGAAGCGGAATCTGGAACTTACCATCATTCTCGGACGACCATTCTTAGCAGCGGGGAAGCGTTAATCGGCGTGCAAAAAGGAGAATTGGCGATGAGAGTTGACGATCAACGAGTCACTTTTAATGTGTTTAAAGCGATGTCTTATCCGAAGGAAAAAGGTGAGTGTTTGCGGGTGGATTTAATGGAGGAGATAGTTAATCACAAGATTTGCGGTAATTACTCGGAGGATCCGATAGAATCCATGTTGGTTAGAAACGAACAACGATAGTCTTGATCACGAACAATGAAGCGGGTCAATGGCTAGACACACCATCATTCTACCGGAAAAGTAATCAACCATTCGACACCCTTGATAGGCCCAAAATGGAAGGTAAAAAGTGCAAACCCTCGATAGAAGAGCCACCGTGTTGGAATTAAAGCCACTCCCTCTCATCTTGAATATGCTTATCTAGGGAAAGATTCGACTCTACCGGTTATTGTTTTCACAACGTTAATCGACTCCCAAAAAGAAAAATTGCTACGAGTTACTGCGAGTTCAAAAGCAATGATTGGGTGGACTATAGCGGACATTCGAGGTATTAGCCCATCTTTACGTATGCATAAGATTTTAATGGAAGAGGATCAAAACCAACCATTGAGATGCAAAGAAGGTTAAATCCCATTATGAAAGATGTGGTGAAGAAGGAAATTATAAAATGGTTGGATCTTGGTATTATCTACCCAATCTCGAGACGGTTCATGGGTAAGTCTGTCATGGTGTGTCTGCGAAAAAAAGGGGGCATGGTTGTGGTAAAAAAGCAAGCGCATGAGCTCATCCAAACTAGAAGCTATTACAAATTGGGAGAGTATGTATGGATTCTGTGAAGTTGAATAAAGCCACACGCAAGGATCACTTTCCTTGCTGCTTCATTGATCGAGATGTTGGACGGAGTTAGCGGGACATCAATTCTCTTGTCATTAGATGGATATTACAGGTACAATCAAATTGCCATAAGCGTAGGAAGATCAAGAAAAGACCACGTTCACATGTCCATACTGTGCGTTTGCATTCCGGCGTATGTCCTTTGGTTTATGTAATCTTGCCTAAGCAACCTTTCAACGTTGTATGATGGCAATCTTCTCCGATATGGTCGAACGAAATTTAGAGGTGTTCATGGATGATTTCTCCGTGTTCGGTGATAGTTTTGACTTCGTGTTTGAAGAATCGATCTTGGTGTTAAAAAGATGTGTGGAGACTAACACAGTGCTTGGCGGGAAAAATGTCATTTTATGGTACAAGAAGGGGTTATTACGGGACATAAGGTTTCCACATCCGGGATTGGAGGTGGATAGGCGAAGATTGATACCATTGAAAACCGCCTCCTCCATCATCTATAAAAGGCATTGAACTTCTTGGGACATGCGGGGGGTTCTATAGGCGCTTTATTAAAGATTTTCAAAGATCTCAAACCCCTATGCTCACTCTTGGAGAAAGATGTACCGTTTAAGATGGATCGGGCATGCATCGAGGCATTTGAGGTATTAAAGAAGAAATTGGTCTCTGCACTTTGATCATTGTAGCGCCGGATTGGTCTTTTACTGAATTCGAATTGATGTCGACGCCTTGATGATTCTGTGGTGGGAGCCGTATTGGGACAACGTCGTGATAAGATTTTCATACTATCTACTACTCTAGTAAGACATTGACGGATGCCCAATTTGAACTACACAACAACCGAAAAAAAAATTACTTGCGATGGTGTTTGCTTTTGACAAATTCGAGCTTATCTCCTCGGCACTAAGGTAATTGTCTACACCGATCATTCAAATATAAATATCGATTGAAAATAAAGATGCTAAACCACGATTAATACGGTGGAGTCTTTGTTGTTACAAGAATTTGATCCGGAGATCCGGACGAGAAAAGTCTGAGAAAAATCAAGTGGCGGATCATCATCTCCGGTTGGAAAATAAAAAGGAGCAGAAGAAGACAACTCGATGATTAATGAAAAATTTCGGATGAGCAACTATTAGGGTAACTACCATATTGCCTTGGTATCTTGACTATATCAACTATGTGGTTGCCAAAGTGTTCTGCATGGAATTTGACCTCACAACAACGAAAGAAGTTTCTCCACGATGTGAAGCAATACTTTTGGGATGAACCATTTACATTTTAAAGCATGTGCGAGATCAAATGATAAGGCGTTGTGTACCTCACGAAGAAATGGATAGTATATTAGGCCATTGTCACTCCTCGATTCTGGAGGTCATTATTCGATGATCGAGCAATGACCCAAAGTACTACTGATCGGGATTTTTCCGCCTTCTTTATTCAAAGATGCTTATCTCTTTGTCTTTGAAATCGATCGATGCCAACGCGTAGGTAATATCTCAAAGCGATGAAATGCCACTTAACACAATTCTAGAGGTGGAACTATTAACGTGTGGGGTATCGATTTTATGGGACCATTTCCATCTTCTCTTAATAATCATTACATCTTGTTAGCGATCGATTATGTTTCCAAATGGGTAGAAGCCGCGGCGTTACCCACGAATGATGCCAACGTTGTCATCCGATTTTTAAAGAAGAACATTTTTACCGTTTGGGACACCGGGGCTATAATAAGTGATGAGGAACTCACTTACATAACAAGCGATTCACTAAATTGCTTGTAAAGTATGGAGTTAAATCACAAAATTGCAAATTTCATATCACCCACAAACCAATGGCCAAGCGGAGGTGTCGAATCGGGAAGTTAAGAGGATCACGGAAAAAGTAGTCAATCCGATCATGAAAAGATTGGGCATTGCGTCTTGGCGACGCCCTATGGGCCTATCGAGCAGTACAAAAATCCGATCGGCATGTCCCATCTGAGAATGGTATTTGGAAAGGCGTGTCATCTCCGGTCGAGCTAGAACCACGATTACACACTTGGGCCATTCGGAAATTAAACTTTGATCTAGAAAGCGGCGGGTGAGAAAAGGTTCTGCGGTTGAGCGAGATGGATGAATTCGGTTCAATGCCTACAAAACGCTAAAGCTCTACAAGGATAAAGTCAAAGCAGCACGATAAAAAAATTCTCGATAGAACATTTGCAAGGGCCACCAAGTACTCTTCTGTTCAACTCACGCTTGCGTCTATTTCCGGGAAAATTGAAATCCAGGTGGTCCGGGCCATTTGTAGTTATATCTGTCACTCCACACGGAAACATTGAGGTTGAGGAACCGAACTCAAAGCGTACATTCAAGGTCAATGGTCAACGTCTGAAACATTATTGGAGTGGACCAATCGAACGTCAAGCTACGGTCCAGTACCTCTCTGACCCAGTGGACAACTGAATAACACCGAAAAGTCGGGCTGATGACTGTAAACCAAGCGCTTCTTTGGAGGCAACCCATTAAGTTCAATAATTTTTTCTCATTATTTGATTTTATTTTTTTTAGATTTAAAATTTTCTTATTTTTACTTTTATCTTTTAGTAGTGCAGATTCCGAGTTTACTAAACTAACTCTTAAACTTGTCCATGTATGCACGTTACACAGATGAAGTCCAGTAGCCGGCGCCCCCATCACTAAGATTCAGCGCCCGGCGCTGACACCCGACAACAAAGCCAGTAGCCCGGTGCGCTTGGCTTCGATTCAATCCACGGCGCCCGTAGCTCGAACCATCGATCGATTACGCCATCTGGCGCCCGGGCGCTCATGCAACTAAAACCAGCGCCCGTGGCTGAATCAGAATTAACCTTGAGACTTTTAAACCTCGTAGTGCCCTTCTAGCCCAACTTCCTTTGCAGACCATCGGTCGATCACGCCTCTCTCCTCTCCGTATCACAAGGTCGTTAAACTTTGGATAATTTTCTTCCACCCATCTACCAACTCAATTACTTACGTTCCACATTGGTAATACTGCGTCTTGTGTCAATTCTCTCCTCACTTTAAAGATTCTCTACATGGCATCCAAGCGTCATCGCAAAGCCAGGTCGGGGCGCTTCAACTTCACCTCAAAATTTGGCAATGAGCGTTTTGTTAGTGTCGCGGCTCAAAAAACGCTTCTGTTACCGCATGGCCACCGCTCACTAGTCCCCGACGTGGTCTCCGTCCCGATCAAACCAAGGATGGAGAAATAGCGATGATGATTCTTTGAAGCAAAACCGGTTCTCCTCACCGAACGACTGACATAGCGATGATTGCGGTGGTCAAAGAATTCTATGCCAACTTGCCTTGAGCATGACCATTATGGGGTATTTGTCGGAGGTAAAACCGTGGAATTGACGAGGAGGATATCAATGGGTGCTATCAACTACCCTTAGAGGCCTTCATGATGAATATGCTACTTTAGTGGTGATGGGCGGGACTATGAAAAGATTATTCGGGTCAGTGTCAACCGGGCACTACTTGGTCCATGCGTGGCGTGGCGACATGACTTTCCCATTGTCTCACCTCGATCTATATGGAAAGGCATGGTATGCCTTCATATCGCGCTAAATTGATGCCACGCACACATGTGAGTCACGTCACCAAAGAAAGGGTTGTCTTTATTATACTCCATTATCTGAGGCCTAAGAATTGATGTCGGCCATCTTATTCAACAATCTATGCTCCGCGCATCTCATGGCGGGACCACGGAGGTTACCACATCCGTCATCATTTGATCTGCGTCTTATGTCTTTAAGTTTGGGGTCAAATGGAAATCGACGAGATGATTCAAACTCCTATGCCCGTGTTGGACCACAACTTGATCCGTCGTTATAAAGTGTGGTCGGTGGCGCTTAATCACCCTAGGGGAATGGGTTTCATTATCCCCCAAATTACGTCTACACAAGCCCCACCACCTCAGGCTCCACCTACTTACGGCCCCTCGACAGCAACTCATCGAGGTGTGGTCCCCGGTCCGGTGGAGAGATAGGCAATTTGGTTTTACAACATTGAGTCCCAGAGATGTGCGCTTATCGGACGTCGAGACGTGATTTTCAAGTTTTAGTTGACCAATTTGTTTGCACGAATGCAATCGACCATCAAACCCATCCAGGCGTTCCACTTAGCCATTTCCCTCGGCTCCAGATTACGCGATGTTCCCCCTTAGATCGAGAGATGGCGAGGGCGATGATGCTCCCCGGAGGAAGAATAAGTTAAATCGAAAGTCCTCATTTTATTTTGACTTATTTTTCGCATGAGGACATTGCTCTAGCTTAGTTTGGAGGTGGTTCGTTTTATTTTTTAACAATTGTAGTTTGTTATTAGTTTGTGGATTGATTATTAGTAAAGTTGCATTTAGGATTGCATGTTAATTCCAGCTTTTTGATAGTGCGTATATCCTGGGGCCAATGATGAAAGTAGAATTGCATGAACAAGTCTAGTAAGGATTGTTGATTCGGTGATATGATTTTCGTGACTTGAATTGGATCTTTATCTCATTTGACATTGATATTATAGGAAGGCACTTTGAAATAAAAGCGACCATGTTGGCTATGATAGTTTAAATGGTTAGATAATAGAGTTCTAAAGGAGGATTGCTAGTGATATGGAAGAACAATTTGAATAACTAGAGGAGATGAATTCATGCATAAACTTCGAGTTTGGGGACAAACATTTGGAATATAAAAAAAAAAAAAAAAAAAAAAAAATGTTGAGTCTTGTGGTGGGTTGAGGAGAACCACTCCCCATAAACACAAGCGTGAGATGGAGCGTAAAACGACTCACCTTTAAAATAATATCTATAAAAAATAATATAATAATGATAATATATCTGGTGACTAGTCTTATTTGGGGCTGTGTTACTTGAGCAAAATGCGCTTAAGGGGTATCTTAAAACCTAAGCGCCCTAAGGTCTTATATGGTGCAGGAGTCGTTGGTGGAAAGCTTCGCTAAGGGGTAACAACTTTGTTAGCCTAATGGGATGAGACGTTGCACGATCGTTTATGTAGAGCTAAAATGAAAAAAAAAAAAAGTATTCTATTTTGACTTTTGAATACGGGTAAGTGTTTGAGTTCGGTTGAAACAAGTATATTTGATGAGTTCTCAAGTTCACAATCATATGATGCTTACTAAGAAAGTTATTATCTTTCATATTTTTGTCTTTCATGGGTTAGCATGGTGCGTGGACACACACGCACAATATCGATAATAACATTTAGATCCGATTGATTGTTGGGATATTGTTGATCTGTTTTTGCATGAGGAATTAGCATGTTTACGTGATTTTACGAGGCATATGGATCTCGTGAGCTCTAAATTCTTTGGAATTACGAACATATAAATATAAATAGTTTGCATGTGCATGATGTTTAGTTTTGTTTTGTGATCTTATGTTTTTGTCGCATGAGGATACATGACGATTTAAGTTTGGGGGTATTTGATGAATGGGTAGTATACCCATAAATTGGATATATTTAGACTTAAATTATTGCATTCTTAAGTTATTTAGTAGCATTTTATTGTGTTTATATCTTGTTTTGCTTGATTTGGAAGTTTGGAGGGGCAATTATGGGAAATTCAAGCATTTAATGGCAATCTGGTAATTTTAGAGAGTCGTCCAGGTATTGAAATTACCTCGGCACCGACCTTGATCGGATTAGCGCGTTTGACTTACGGTTGGACTTGATTTGTCTATTGGGGGCTAATGTAAAACCTAATTGGATGAGGATTGGGGAGGCTATAAAAAGAAACTAAGTCTTTGAAATAAAAAGAGAATTTTGATTTATTCTTGGGAGGATTCAACAAGTTCTTCCATTGAAGGTTACAAAGATTACTTGGAGATTAAGGATTGATTCTGAGTTTCTTCTTTTTCTCCTTATTTTCAATTTGTAATTCTTTAAGGATGATTTGTCGAACAATTAATGGTTCTTATTTAGTGATGAACTAATTCTTTAATTAAGATTTCAATTGAACTTTTTATGATTATAAATTAGTTATTCTCTCATTCTAATTATTTATGTTGAAGTGGATTGTTTATCATGTTTTGATTCTATTGATTAATTATTTGGCCAATAATTACTGTGTTACTCTAGAAGGAATTGGGAAAGGAATTCTAGGGTTAGAACTAGACATGATAACATGTGACTTAGTTATTTGCACGGTAAATAATTAGGTTTGTGAATTGAATGGAAATATCTATTCACCGCATGTAATATATAAGGAATTGGGATTGGAAGAGAGTTTTGTTTGTTTTGCATATAGCAATTGTAAAAGTCAATTGATCACTTGGAAGAGGGCTTTGGCGTTTGAGAATTCATAACAATCCGATGGATAATAATTGGGATAATTGGATAATTGATTTATAATTCATAATTGGATATTGAAGTCTTTTTTACCTATCTAAGTCATTTGAAAACCCCGAGATTTCCTAAATAAAATAAATAAGAAAATTTAGTATAATTTTTTTATTTATTTAATGGGAGAATAATTGTCTAGTAATGTGATAAATGCGAATATATTTATTCATGTGAAAATTAGAAATAATTTTGAATTATTAATTACTACAAATTATATTTTATGGTAATTAATTTCTATAAGCGAAATGTTTTATTAATTATTTTCCATGAAAACATGATTGGAAATAATATATGAAGTGATAATTAGAATTTATATAATATATATTTTATTATATGAATTGTTCGAATATTTAAATCAAGTATTTTAACTTGATATGCGAAAGAGAAGTCGATATGAGATCCAAACTCGGAATTGGGATTGTGATCAAGAGATGAGAATAATAATATTATATTATTGTTATAATGATTTTACAAATTACAATAATTATGTACTTGTGTATGTATGCTTGACGAGATAATATTGAAAGCAATGACGGTCAATTAGGTCATAAAGATATTACCGTCTTTGTGAAACCCTAATTATTAAACTTAGTTATGAGAAATGACCGAGTAGTGATTGTGTATATGAAGTTTACCGTATATGAAGGTTACTGTATAAGATGTCTGTAATTAGAAGAAAACCCTAATTATCATTGTTTGTCGATAATTAGGACAAACCACAATTATTACAACCCTAATCGGTTGAAGTTAGAGATTGTAATGACGTGTTAGAACATACACGATAATTAGAGAATCCTAATGGTCAATTAGAAACCCTAATTGATGGCGTTAAGAAACCCTAATTAGAAAACCCTAATTTTTCAATCAAAACCCTAATTTAAAATTATCTAGGTTTAATTACGATGTTAATGTATAAAAGTTTTAATTTACCAAAGGATAGAATTAATTGGTAAATGATAAGAATTACCATCTAGTGATTAAATACTACATTTAATTGCTATGTACAAAAATGCCCATGAAATTATATGCTAAATTACCAAAATGCCCTTTTGGCTTATTAGTGTATTATTAGTGTATTATTGGAGGAATCTTGCTAGCAAAGCATGGCAAACATACTTACCCTACCAATTAAGCATCCAAGACTCAATTATGCAGATTCAATCAACCATTGAGTAGCATCCAATGCATCTAACTTGGTTTATATATAGATTGGAGAGAGATAATATATTTTGTACACTAAAATTCATCCAACTCTCATCCTTAAGCTTCTCTCTAAAACCTACGAATTATTGTAGCATATCGGTCCCTAAACAAAGCCCAACCATCACAAACAACAAATCGGAAGCATCAAGAAGCGTAAATCAAAAATCAAGCTTGAAAAGGTAGGAAATCCTAAATTCTAGAAATCCTTCGATTCGATGTTAATTGATGCAATTGATTGTTTAAAGTAGTGTAATAGAGAGTATTAATGTTCTGGGTTGTAAAATCATGAACCCATAACATCAAAGTGCACGAATTTGAAGATTTAAACAAGTTGGAAAAACCAAGATTACATTATTTTTCACCAAATGTCAAAGGCTATAAATCTTTGGTCGATCTCGAGTTTTGTTTTTTAAAAGTTGTTATAGGTAGCCTTTGATATGTGGTCTTTAATCTCCAAAAGGAATAAAGTTCATATCTATTGTAGATCGGGATTTATAAAGGGGTCAAAGTGGGTTGGCCCTAAAGATTGACCTACCGTTTATTCTTCAAACCCGAAAATATTCTAAGTGTCCGAAAAATATTATTTTGGAAAATGTCGGGCCTTATATCTCTTGTTATAGTTAATGTGTTTTGTGTTCTAAAGGTTGATATGTGTAGCTTGTTATGTGGTATTTAACCTCCAAAAAGAATCAGTCCATATATATTACTTGATTAAGACTTATTTAAGGTCAAAGTGGGTTGACCTAAGATTGACCAAAAAAAAATTCAAATTGCAATTTTCTAAGTGTTAATTTTTCCGACAAGGTTTGACCATAATTTAGATGCTTTATTTCTTGTTTTATGATGATGTTAAGTGTTAGAGTTGTAGTCCTACATGTTGTCTACACTTTGGAATTGATAGATCACATAAAAGTTACACGATCATCAAGTTATAGAGGTCAAAGTAGGCACCTCGAATCTGTTCTTCGTGAAGAACGACTTTGGTAGCTACTTTGATGGTGATTTATCCCGATCTGATGTTTGTTTAGAGGTTATGATTGTGGAATCGTATATTCTTGTATTTCCTCTACAAGACCCAATTTATAGATTGTCCAAATTAAGTTAAGATGAGAGAGTTATTCACGGTCAAAGTAGCCACTCTTGCTACGCCTTATGAAGATCTCGTAGGCTCAAGAACACCTATAGTGACACTTCTCACTATAGGGGCCTTTAGCTTACGCTTTTAATTATTTTAATTTCGATTTTCCTAAAAATGATTTAAAAATTAGAAAATTAGATTTTAATTATTAAAATACCAAATAAATTATGAAAAATTATTTTAAAGTCCTAAAATAGTTTTTAATTATTTTGAGTATATTTCATAAATATTTAATATTTTTAGAATATAAAAGGTATTTATTTATTTAATTATAATATTAAATAAATTATTTAAAAATAGTTTTAATTCATGAAAAATCATGAAAAATTATATTATGGTATAAGAAAATATTTTAAGTTATTTCCCATGACTTTTAATATTTTGTGATGAATTTCATTAATTAATTATATATTTATGATATTAAAGTTATTTAATGATTATATTAAATAATTTAGTTTAAAATGATTTTAATATTATAAAAATCATTTTAAATGAAATTAAGGTATTTAAAAATATTTGAAGTTATAAAATATAACTTTTAATATTTAAAGGATAATTTCATTAATAATTTAATATTAATGATATTAAGATAATATTAATGATATTTAGTTTATTTAATAATTATTATTAAATAAATAGTTTAAAAATGGTTTTATTTATTTAAAAATCATTTAAAGAGGATATTAAGGATTTAAAAATATTTTAAGTTATAATTAATGACTTTTAATATTTGGATGAATAGTACATTAATATTTATATATTAATGGTGATTATTTAAAATGATTTTAATTGTTTTAAAAAATCATTTAAGGGCAATATAAATGTTTTAAAAATAGTTTGAGTTATTATAAATAACTTTTATATTTTGGCAATGGTTTCATTAATAGTTTAATATAAATTAATTATTAATGATAATGAAATTGTTTAATGTTTAAATCATTTAATTATGATTCCGATGTTTGAAAGTTATAAATAAGCTAAACTAAACTAATTGACTTGAGAACCGATTATGAAGTTATGAAGTTTTGAGGAACACCTATATAGTAATGCTTATATCACTATAGGCCCTAGAGTAATGATTTGAATTATTTTAAATTTTTCAATTTACGGAAAATTTGAAAATGATTAAAAATAAAATGTTTGATATTTACGAGATGTTGAGGTATAGGATAAGAGTCTTAGACTAAATTATTTACCCGATAAAAGTCATTTTCGATGCACGCCGACAAATGTCGAATTCTATAATAGAAAGAAAAGACTTACAGAAGAGCATGGATGAGATATTTGAAAAATGTATAAAAATATTTCAAGTATAGAATATGAACTAAAAGTATGATCACTGCGATTATGTGATGACGTGATTAGACTATGTCTTTGTTCGTAATAGACGATTACTATGTGTTATGATATATTGTTCTAATCGAGCAGATGATCCGATTATTGATAGGTTGTGATAAAGAGATAAAACCTAAGTTGAGAGTTGTAATCAAATGAATCGGTAAGTATCTTACCTTTGCATTTTCCTTTATGCAATGGACATGAGTAAGAAGTTTGAATTATTCTATTCTGTCTGAGATTATGTATGCTTTGATTATCAACATGTTAACTCGGATATATATTACATTAAGTTGATTTCTAAATGGTTATACAAGTGTCCCCACTTGGATAATCATGGCATTTATTCACATGTTGATACACTTTTGTCAATTATCCGTATATATATATATATGTTGAATTACATATTATTATTGAGCAAGATTAAAACCTTCTTCGTTTGGAACCCGTGCATGTATGAACATCCCGATAATGGGAAAATTTTTATGCGCTTGGTGGACAAAGGGTGAGCGATGAATTTCGTTCAAGTTATGTTGTATTGATCAATCTGAGGTACAATGGTGATCACCCTCCGTGCTAGTAAGTTATGATTGGTTTTGCTTGGATGAATTTCTCGCTAAACCTTTTCGAAAATGAAAAAACCATGTTCATAGTATGTTTCTTAAACCCTATTCATGGGTGGAGCCTCATTTCAAGAATTTGAAAGAGAGTTGTTATGTGAATCTTTTATCAAGATGATTACTTCACAACTTTTGATTCGTTGTAGAAGTGATATGTAAAGAGAATACTTATATTCTTTCAAATTTATATATATAATTGTTATTACTTGTTGGGCACTCAAATGCTCATCCTTGCTTAAACTAAATGTTTTCGATTACCTCGATCGACACAAGGCTCGAGCACGAACAAGGAAAAGAAAAGCTATTCGAATGAGATTTAGTATGAGTTAATGGTTATAGTTAGTAAGACAATGGAATCTATTATCGATATTGTAAGGAATGTATTTGAAGGTCACGTGCACAGGGAAGTAAACTTTGATGTATGTAAATTAAGTTCGAATGTATTATTATTTAGTATTATTCAGCTTAAAGAAATGGTATCGTGGAGAACCGAGTTCAGGTTTCAAGTATCCGGATTTGGGGTCGCCACAGTCATTCACTCAAGTATTAGCTTAGTTATTTGCTTATCTTAGTACAGTATCTTTAAGTGTTTAATTTGGAGTTAATAATTCAGGAAATCACATTTTATCATTGTTTGAATAAAATTCAATTGATATAGTATTAGTAGTTGGGATTTATTAATTAGAATTCCCTGTGGGAACGATACTCAACTTATCACTTTATTACTTGTTGACCGCGTATACTTGCGTGTTGTGTGTAACTAGATTTTACTCAACACACACACACAGCACCACATAGGCATTTGGCACACTTTGCAACTTACGGGACTCGATTCCGATATACGAATGCCGAGTTATCAGCCCGTTTGCCCGATGAACCAACAGTTAGGCAAAAAGCCAAAAAGAGACCAAAACCCGCCTCGGTCGTCCGAACGACACGCAAACACACACATAGCACCACATAGGTATTTGGCACGCGTTGCAACTTACGGGACTCGATTCCGATATACGGATGCCGAGTTATCAGCCCGTTTGTCCGATGAACCAACAGTTAGGCAAAAAGCCGAAAAAGAGACAAAAACCCGCCTCGGTCGTCCGAACGACTCGCAAACACACATATAGCACCACATAGGCATTTGTTACGGGACTCGATTCCGATATACGGATGCCGAGTTATTAACCCATTTGCCCGATGAACCAACAGTTAGGCAAAAAGCCGAAAAAGAGACCAAAACCAGCCTCGGTCGTCCGAATGACACGCAAACACACACATAGCACCACATAGACATTTGGCACGCGTTGCAACTTACAGGACTCAATTCCGATATACAAATGTCGAGTTATCAGCCCGTTTGCCCGATGAACCAACAGTTAGGCAAAAAGCCGAAAAATAGACCAAAACCCGCCTCGGTCATCCGAACGACACGCAAACACACACATAGCACCACAAAGGCATTTGGCACGCGTTGCAACTTAGCGGACTCGATTCCGATATACGGATGCCGAGTTATCAGCCCGTTTGCCCGATGAACTAACAGTTAGGCAAAAAACCAAAAAAGAGACCAAAACCCGCCTCGGTCGTCCGAACGATACGCAAACACACACATAGCACCACATAGGCATTTGGAACGTGTTTCAACTTACGGGACTCGATTCCGATATACGGATGCCGAGTTCTCAGCCCGTTTGCCCGATAAACCAACAGTTAGGCAAAAAAGCCGAAAAAGAGACCAAAACCCACCTTGGTCGTCCGAACGACACGCAAACACACACATAGCACCACATAGGTTGTCACACGTTGCAACTTACGGGACTCGATTCCGATATACGGATGCCGAGTTATCAGCCCGTTTGCCCGATGAACCAAGAGTTAGGTAAAAAGCCGAAAAAGAGACCAAAACCAGCCTCGGTCGTCCGAACGACACGCAAACACACACATAGCACCACATAGGCATTTATCACGCGTTGCAACTTACGGGACTCGATTCCGATATACAGATGTCGAGTTATCAGCCCGTTTGCCCGATGAACCAACAGTTAGGCAAAAAGCCGAAAAAGAGACCAAAACCCGCCTCGGTCGTCCGAACGACACGCAAACACACATATAGCACCACATAGGCATTTGTCACGCGTTATAACTTACGGGACTCGATTCCGATATACGGATGCTGAGTTATCAGCCCGTTTGCCCGATGAACCAACAGTTAGATAAAAAGCTAAAAAAGAGACCAAAACCCGCCTCGGTCGTCCGAATGACACGCAAACACACACATAGCACCACATAGGCATTTGGCACGCGTTGCAACTTACGGGACTCGATTCCGATATAGGAATGCTGAGTTATCAGACCGTTTGCCCCGATGAACCAACAGTTAGGCAAAAAGCCAAAAAAGAGACCAAAACCCGCCTCGGTCGTCCGAACGATATGCAAGCACACACATAGCACCACATAGGCATTTGGCACGCGTTACAACTTACGGAACTTAATTCCGATATACGGATGCCGAAGTTATCGGCTTTCGTTTGCACGATGAACCAACCGTTAGGCAAAAAGCCAAAAAGAGACCAAAACCCGCCTAGGTCATTGAACAACACTCAAACACACACATAGCACCACATAGGCATTTGCACGCATTGCAACTTACGGGACTCGATTCCGATATACGGATGCCGAGTTATCAGCCGGTTTGCCCGATGAACCAACAGTTAGGCAAAAACCCGAAAAAGAGACCAAAACCCGCCTCGGTCGTCCGAACGACACGCAAACACACATATAGCACCACATAGGCATTTGTTACGGGACTCGATTCCGATATACGGATGCTGAGTTATTAGCCCATTTGCCCGATGAACCAACAGTTAGGCAAAAAACCGAAAAAGAGACCAAAACCAGTCTCGGTCGTCCGAACGACACGCAAACACACACATAGCACCACATAGGCATTTGGCACGCGTTGGAACTTTCGGGACTCAATTCTGATATACGGATCACAATTATCGGCCGTTTGCCTGATGAACCAACAGCTTAGATAAAAAAAGCGAAAAAGAGACCAAACCCGCCTCGGTCGTCCGAACGACACGCAAACACACACATAGCACCACATAGGCATTTGGCACGCGTTACAACTTACGGGACTCGATTCCGATATACGGATGCCGAGTTATCAGCCCGTTTGCCCGATGAACCAATAGTTAGATAAAAAGTAAAAAAGAGACCAAAACCCGCCTCGGTCGTCCGAATGACACGCAAACACACACATAGCACCACATAGGCATTTGGCACGCGTTGCAACTTACGGGACTCAATTCCGATATACGGATGCTGAGTTATCAGACCGTTTGCCCCGATGAACCAACAGTTAGGCAAAAAGCCAAAAAAGAGACCAAAACCCGCCTCGGTCGTCCGAACGATATGCAAGCACACAAATAGCACCACATAGGCATTTGGCACGCGTTACAACTTACGGAACTCAATTCCGATATACGGATGCCGAGTTATCAGCTCGTTTGCCTGATGAACGAACCGTTAGGCAAAAAGCCAAAAAAGAGACCAAAACCCGCCTAGGTCATTCGAACAACACTCAAACACACACATAGCACCACATAGGCATTTGGCACGCTTTGCAACTTACGGGACTCGATTCCGATATACGGATGCCGAGTTATCAGCCCGTTTGCCCGATGAACCAACAGTTAGGCAAAAACCCGAAAAAGAGACCAAAACCCGCCTCGGTCATCCGAACGACACGCAAACACACATATAGCACCACATAAGCATTTGTTACGGGACTCGATTCTGATATACGGATGCCGAGTTATTAGCCCATTTTCCCGATGAACCAACAGTTAGATAAAAAGCCGAAAAAGAGACCAAACCCGCCTCGGTCGTTCGAACGACACGCAAACACACACATAGCACCACATAGGCATTTGTCACGCGTTACAACTTACGGGACTCGATTCCGATATACGGATGCCGAGTTATCAGCCCGTTTGCCCGATGAACCAATAGTTAGATAAAAAGTAAAAAAGAGACCAAAACCCGCCTCGGTCGTCCGAATGACACGCAAACACACACATAGCACCACATAGGCATTTGGCACGCGTTGCAACTTACGGGACTCGATTCCGATATACGGATGCTGAGTTATCAGACCGTTTACCCCGATCAACCAACAGTTAGGCAAAAAGCCAAAAAAGAGACCGAAACCCGCCTCGGTCGTCCGAACGACACGCAAACACACACATAGCACCACATAGGTTGTCACGCGTTGCAACTTACGGGACTCGATTCCGATATACGGATGCCGAGTTATCAGCTCGTTTGCCTGATGAACCAACAGTTAGGCAAAAAGTCGAAAAAAGAGACCAAAACCCGCCTCGGTGGTCGTCCGAATGACACGCAAAACACACACATAGCACCACATAGGCATTTGGCACGCGTTGCAACTTCACGGGACTCAATTCCGATATCACGGATCTTTGAGTTATCGCACCATTTGCCCCGATGAACCAACAGGTTAGGCAAAAAGCTAAAAAGAGACCAAAACCCGCCTCGGTCGTCCGAACGATATGCAAGCACACACATAGCACCACATAGGCATTTGGCACGCGTTACACTTACGGAACTTAATTCCGATATACGGATGCTGAAGTTATCACTGCGTTTGCACGATGAACCAACCATTAGGCAAAAAGCCAAAAAGAGACCAAACCCGCCTTAGGTCATTCGAACAACACTCAAACACACACATAGCACCACATAGGCATTTGGCACGCTTTGCAACTTACGGACTCGATTCCGATATCTGGATGTCGAAGTTATCGGCCGTTGCCCGATGAACCAACAATTAGGCAAAAACCCAAAAAGACCAAAACCCGCCTCGGTCCGTCCGAACGACACGCAAACACACATATAGCACCACATAAGCATTTGTTACGGGACTCGATTACGATATCACGGATGCCGAAAGTTATTAGCCCATTTGCCCGATGAACCAGCGCTTAGGCAAAAAGCCGAAAAGAGACCAAAACCGACCTCGGTCGTCCGAACGACACACAAACACACACATAGCACCACATAGGCATTTGTCATGCGTTACAACTTACGGGACTCGATTCGATATATTTGATATCAAATTATCACCCGTTGCCCGATGAACCAACAGTTAGATAAAAAGCGAAAAAGAGACCAAACCCGCCTCGGTCGTTCGAACGACACGCAAAACACACACATAGCACCACATAGGCATTTGTCACGCTACGTTACAACTTACGGGACTCGATTCCGATATCACGGATGCCGAAGTTATCGGCCGTTGCCCGATGAACCAATAGTTAGATAAAAAGTAAAAAAGAGACCAAAACCCGCCTCGGTCGTCCGAATGACACGCAAAACACACACATAGCACCACATAGGCATTTGGCGCAGCGTTGCAACTTACGGGACTCAATTCGATATACGGATCTTTGAGTTATCAGACCATTTGCCCCGATAAACCAACAGTTAGGCAAAAAGCTAAAAAAGAGACCAAAACCCGCCTCGGTCGTCCGAACGATATGCAAGCACACAAATAGCACCACATAGGCATTTGGCACGCGTTACAACTTACGGAACTCAATTCCGATATAACGGATGCGCGAGTTATCAGCTCGTTTGCCTGATGAACGAACCGTTAGGCAAAAAGCCAAAAAAGAGACCAAAACCCGCCTAGGTCATTCGAACAACACTCAAACACACACATAGCACCACATAGGCATTTGGCACGCTTTGCAACTTACGGGACTCGATTCCGATATACGGATGCCGAGTTATCAGCCCGTTTGCCCGATGAACCAACAGTTAGGCAAAAACCCGAAAAAGAGACCAAAACCCGCCTCGGTCGTCCGAACGACACGCAAACACACATATAGCACCACATAAGCATTTGTTACGGGACTCGATTCTGATATACGGATGCCGAGTTATTAGCCCATTTGCCCGATGAACCAACAGTTAGGCAAAAAGCCGAAAAAGAGACCAAAACCAGCCTCGGTCGTCCGAACGACACACAAACACACACATAGCACCACATAGGCATTTGTCATGCGTTACAACTTACGGGACTCGATTCCGATATACGGATACCGAATTATCAGCCCGTTTGCCCGATGAACCAACAGTTAGATAAAAAGCCGAAAAAGAGACCAAACCCGCCTTTGGTGCTCGAACGACACGCAAAAACACACATATAGCACCACATAGGCATTTGGCACGCGTTGCAACTTACGGGACTCGATTCCGATATCACGGATCTTGAAGTTATCGACCGTTTTCCCCGATCAACCAACAGTTAGGCAAAAAGCCAAAAAAGAGACCGAAACCCGCCTCGGTCATCCGAACGACACGCAAACACAAACATAGCACCACATAGGTTGTCACGCGTTGCAACTTACGGGACTCGATTCTGATATACGGATGCCTAGTTATCAGCCCGTTTGCCCGATGAACCAACAGTTAGGCAAAAAGCCGAAAAAGAGACCAAAACCCACCTCGGTTGTCCGAACGACACGCAAACACACACATAGCACCACATAGGTTGTCACGTGTTGCAACTTACGGGACTCGATTCCGATATACGGATGCCTAGTTATCAGCCCGTTTGCCCGATGAACCAACAGTTAGGCAAAAAGCCGAAAAAGAGACCAAAACCCGCCTCGGTCGTCAGAACGACAATTAAACACACACATAGCACCACATAGACATTTGGCATGCGTTGCAACTTACGGGACTCGATTCCGATATACGGATGCCGAGTTATCAGCCCGTATGCCGACGAACCAACAGTTAGGCAAAAAGCCGAAAAAGACACCAAAACACACCTCAGTCGTCCGAACGACACGCAAACACACATAGCACCACATAGGCATTTGGCACGCGTTGCAACTTACGGGACTCGATTCCGATATACGGATGCCTAGTTATCAGCCCGTTTGCCCGATGAACCAACAGTTAGGCAAAAAGCCGAAAAAGAGACCAAAACCCACCTCGGTCGTCCGAACGACACGCAAACACACACATAGCACCACATAGGTTGTCACACGTTGCAACTTACGGGACTCGATTCCGATATACGGATGCCGAGTTATCAGCCCGTTTGCCAACGAACCAACAGTTAGGCAAAAAGCCGAAAAATAGACCAAAACACACCTCGGTCGTCCGAACAACACACAAACACACATAGCACCACATAGGCATTTGGTACGCGTTGCAACTTACGGGACTCGATTTCGATATAAGGATGTCGAGTTATCAGCCCGTTTGCCCGATGAACCAACAGTTAGGCAAAAAGCCGAAAAAGAGACCAAAACCCGCCTCGGTCGTTCGAAGGACACACAAACACACACATAGCACCACATAGGCATTTGTCACACGTTGCAACTTACAGGAGTCGCTTTCGATATAAGGATGCCGAGTTATCAGCCCGTTTTCCCGATGAACCAACACTTAGGCAAAAAGCCGAAAAAGAGACCAAAACCCGCCTTAGTCGTCTGAACGACACGCAAACACACACATAGCACCACATAAGCTCTTGGCATGCGTTGAAACTTATGGAACTCGATTCCAATATACGGATGCCCAGTTATCAGCCCGTTTGCCCGATGAACCAATAGTTAGGCAAAAAGCCGAAAAAGAGACCAAAACCCGCCTCGGTCGTCCGAACGACACGCAAACACACACATAGCACCACATAGACATTTGGCATGCGTTGCAACTTATGGGACTCGATTCCGATATACGGATGCCGAGTTATCAGCCCGTTTGCCCGATGAACCAACAGTTAGGAAAAAAGCCGAAAAAGAGACCAAAACCCGCCTCGGTCGTCCGAACGACACGCAAACACACATAGCACCACATAGGCATTTGTCACTCGTTACAACTTACGGGACTCGATTCCGATATACGGATGCCGAGTTATCAGCCCGTTTGCCCGATGAACCAACAGTTAGATAAAAAGTCGAAAAAGAGACCAAAACCCGCCTCGGTCGTCCGAATGACACGCAAACACACACATAGCACCACATAGGCATTTGGCACGCTACAGCAACTTACGGACTCAATTCCGATATCACGGATCTTTGAGTTATCGAGCCGTTTTGCCCCGATGAACCAACAGTTAGGCAAAAAGCTAAAAAAGAGACCAAAACCCGCCTCGGTCGTCCGAACGACACGCAAACACACACATAGTACCACATAGGCATTTGGCACGCGTTACAACTTACGGAACTCAATTCCGATATACGGATGCCGAGTTATCAGCTCGTTTGCCTGATGAACCAACAGTTAGGCAAAAAGCCAAAAAAGAGACCAAAACCCGCCTAGTTCGTTCGAACAACACTCAAACACACACATAGCACCACATAGGCATTTGGCACGCTTTGTAACTTACGGGACTCGATTCCGATATAAGGATGCCGAGTTATCAGCCCGTTTGCCCGATGAACCAACAGTTAGGCAAAAACCCAAAAAAGAAACCAATACCCGCCTCGGTCGTCCGAACGACACGCAAACACACATATAGCACCACATAGGCATTTGTTACGGGACTCGATTCTGATATACGGATGCCGAGTTATTAGCCCATTTACCCGATGAACCAACAGTTAGGCAAAAAGCCGAAAAAGAGACCAAAACCAGTCTCGGTCGTCCGAACGACACACAAACACACACATAGCACCACATAGGCATTTGTCATGCGTTACAACTTACGGGACTCGATTCCGATATACGGATATCGAATTATCAGCCCTTGCCCGATGAACCAACAGTTAGATAAAAAGCCGAAAAAGAGACCAAAACCCGCCTCGGTCGTCCGAACGACACGCAAACACACACATAGCACCACATAGGCATTTGGCACGCGTTGCAACTTACGGGACTCGATTCCGATATACGGATGCTGAGTTATCAGACCGTTTTCCCGATCAACCAACAGTTAGGCAAAAAGCCAAAAAAGAGACCGAAACCACCTCGGTCGTCCGAACGACACGCAAACACAAACATAGCACCACATAGGTTGTCACGCGTTGCAACTTACGAGACTCGATTCCGATATACGGATGCCGAGATATACGGATGCCGAGTTCTAAGCCCGTTTGCCGGATAAACCAACAGTTAGGCAAAAAAGCCGAAAAAGATACCAAAACCCGCCTCGGTCGTCCGAATGACATGCAAACACACATAGCACCACATAGGTTGTCACACGTTGCAACTTACGGGACTCGATTCTGATATACGGACGCCTAGTTATCAGCCCGTTTGCCCGATGAACCAACAGTTAGGTAAAAAGCCGAAAAAGAGACCAAAACCCACCTCGGTTATCCGAACGACACGCAAACACACACATAGCACCACATAGGTTGTCACGTATTGCAACTTACGGGACTCGATTCCGATATACGGATGCCTAGTTATCAGCCCGTTTGCCCGATGAACCAACAGTTAGGCAAAAAGCCGGAAAAGAGACCAAAACCCGCCTCGGTCGTCCGAACGACACGCAAAACACGCATATAGCACCACATAAGCATTTGTTACGGGATTCGATTCCGATATACGGATGCCGAGTTATTAGCCCATTTGCCCGATGAACCAACAATTAGGCAAAAAGCTGAAAAAGAGACCAAAACCCGCCTCGGTCGTCTGAACGACACGCAAACACGCACATAGCACCACATAAGCTCTTGGAACGCGTTGCAACTTATGGCACTCGATTCCGATATACGGATGCCGAGTTATCAGCCCATTTGCCCGATGAACCAACAGTTAGGCAAAAAGCCGAAAAAGAGACCAAAACCCGCCTCGGTGGTCCGAACGACACGCAAACACACACATAGCACTACATAGACATTTGGCACGCGTTGCAACTTACGGGACTCGATTCCGATATACGGATGCCGAGTTATCAGCCCGTTTGCTCGATGAACCAACTGTTAGGCAAAAATACCGAAAAAGAGACCGAAACCCGCCTCGGTCGTCCGAACGACACGCAAACACACACACATAGCACCACATAGGCATTTGGCACACGTTGAAACTTACGGGACTCGATTCTCGATATCACGGATCTTAGAGTTATCGGCCGTTGCCGATGAACCAATAGTTAGGCAAAAAGCGAAAAAGAGACCAAAACCCGCCTCGGTCGTCCGAACGACACGCAAACACACACATAGCACCACATAGACATTTGGCACGCGGTGCAATTTACGTGACTTCGATTCCGATATCTGGATGCTAAGTTATCGGCCGTTGCCCGATGAACCAACAGTTAGGCAAAAAGCTAAAAAAGGGGCCAAAACCAGCCTCGGTCGTCCGAACGACACGCAAAGACACACATAACACCACATAGGCATTTGGCACGCGTTGCAACTTACGGGATACGATTCCGATATACGGATGCCGAGTTATCAGACCGTTTACCCGATGAACCAACAGTTAGGCAAAAAGTCGAAAAAGAGACTAAAACCCGCCTCGGTCGTCCGAATGACACGCAAACACACACATAGTACCACATAGGCATTTAGCACGCGTTGCAACTTACGGGAATCGATTCCGATATACAGATGCCGAGTTCTCAGCCCGTTTACCCGATGAACCAATAGTTAGTCAAAAAGCCGAAAAAGAGACCAAAACATGCCTTGGTCGTCCGAACGACACGCAAACACACACATAGCACCACATAGGTTGTCACGCGTTTCAACTTACGGGACTCGATTCCGATATCTGGATCTTTGAGTTATCGAATCGTTTGCCCCATGAACCAACAGTTAGGCAAAAAGCCAAAAAAGAGACCAAAACCCGCCTCGGTCGTCCGAACGACACACAAACACACACATAGCACCACATAGGCATTTGGCACGCGTTGCAAGGTACGGAACTCAATTCCGATATACGGATGCCGAGTTATCAGCCCGTTTGCCCCGATGAACCAACAGTTAGGCAAAAAGCAAAAAAAGAGACCAAAACCCCCCTCGGTCGTCCGAACGACACGCAAACACACACATAGCACCACATAGGAATTTGGCACGCGTTGCAACTTACGGGACTCAATTCCGATATACGAATGTCGAGTTATCAGCCCGTTTGCCCGATGAACCAACAGTTAGGCAAAAAGCCGAAAAATAGACCAAAACCCGCCTCGGTCGTCCGAACGACACGCAAACACACCCATAGCACCACATAGGCATTTGGCACGCGTTGCAACTTACGGGACTCGATTCCGATATACGGATCTTGAGTTATCGAGCCGCTTTCCCGATCAACCAACGCTTAGTCAAAAAGCCAAAAAGAGCCCGAAACCCGCCTCGGTCGTCCGAACGACACGCAAACACAAACATAGCATCACATAGGTTGTCACGCGTTGCAACTTACGGGACTCGATTCTCGACGATATCACAGACGCTGAGTTATCGGCCGTTTGCCGATGAACCAACAGTTAGGCAAAAAGCCGAAAAAGAGACCAAAACCCACCTCGGTTATCCGAACGACACGCAAACACACACATAGCACCACATAGGTTGTCACGTATTGCAACTTACGGGACTCGATTCCGATATACGGATGCCTAGTTATCAGCCTGTTTGCCCGATGAACCAATAGTTAGGCAAAAAGCCGAAAAAGAGACCAAAACCCGCCTCGGTCGTCCGAACGACACGCAAACACACACATAGCACCACATAGACATTTGGCACGCGGTACAATTTACGGGACTCGATTCCGATATACGGATGCTAAGTTATCAGCCCGTTTGCCCGATGAACCAACAGTTAGGCAAAAAGCTAAAAAAGAGACCAAAACCAGCCTCGGTCGTCCGAACGACACGCAAAGACACACATAACACCACATAGGCATTTGGCACGCGTTGCAACTTATGGGATACGATTCCGATATACGGATGCCGAGTTATCAGACCGTTTACCCGATGAACCAACAGTTAGGCAAAAAGCCGAAAAAGAGACTAAAACCCGCCTCGGTCGTCCGAACGACACGCAAACACACACATAGTACCACATAGGCATTTGGCACGCGTTGCAACTTACGGGAATCGATTCCGATATACAGATGCCGAGTTCTCAGCCCGTTTACCCGATGAACCAATAGTTAGTCAAAAAGCCGAAAAAGAGACCAAAACATGCCTTGGTCGTCCGAACGACACGCAAACACACACATAGCACCACATAGGTTGTCACGCGTTTCAACTTACGGACTCGATTCCGATATACTGAGATCTTTGAGTTATCGAATCGTTTGCCCCATGAACCAACAGTTAGGCAAAAAGCCAAAAAAGAGACCAAAACCCGCCTCGGTTGTCCGAACGACACACAAACACACACATAGCACCACATAGGCATTTGGCACGCGTTGCAATGTACGGAACTCAATTCCGATATACGGATGCCGAGTTATCAGCCCGTTTGCCCCGATGAACCAACAGTTAGGCAAAAAGCCAAAAAAGAGACCAAAACCCCCCTCGGTCGTCCGAACGACAAGCAAACACACACATAGAACCACATAGGAATTTGGCACGCGTTGCAACTTACGGGACTCAATTCCGATATACGAATGTCGAGTTATCAGCCCGTTTGCCCGATGAACCAACAGTTAGGCAAAAAGCCGAAAAATAGACCAAAACCCGCCTCGGTCGTCCGAACGACACGCAAACACACACATAGCACCACATATGCATTTGGCACGCGTTGCAACTTACGGGACTCGATTCCGATATACGGATGCTGAGTTATCAGACCGTTTTCCCTGATCCACCAACAGTTAGGCAAAAAGCCAAAAAAGAGACCGAAACCCGCTTCGGTCGTCCGAACGACACGCAAACACAAACATAGCACCACATAGGTTGTCACGCGTTGCAACTTACGGGACTCGATTCTGATATACGGACGCCTAGTTATCAGCCCGTTTGCCCGATGAACCAACAGTTAGGCAAAAAGCCGAAAAAGAGACCAAAACCCACCTCGGTTATCCGAACGACACGCAAACACACACATAGCACCACATAGGTTGTCACGTATTGCAACTTACGGGACTCGATTCCGATATACGGATGCCTAGTTATCGGCCGTTTGTCCGATGAACCAACAAATTAGGCAAAAAGCGGGAAAAGAGACCAAAACTTCGCCTCGGTCGTCCGAACGACACGCAAAAACGACGCATATAGCACCACATAAGCATTTGTTACGGGACTCGATTCCGATATCACGGATCTTGAAAGTATTAGCCCATTTGCCCGATGAACCAACAATTAGGCAAAAAGTCAAAAAAGAAGACCAAAACCCGCCTCGGTCGTCTGACGACACGCAAACACACACATAGCACCACATAAGCTCTTGAAGCGCGTTACGAATCGATGGCACTCGATTCCGATATCACGGATGCCGAGAGTTATCGGCCGTTGCCGATGAACCAACGATTAGGCAAAAAGCGAAAAGAGACCAAAACCCGCCTCGGTGGTCCGAACGACACGCAAACACAAACATAGCACTACATAGACATTTGGCATGCGTTGCAACTTACGGGACTCGATTCCGATATACAGATGCCGAGTTATCAGCCCGTTTGCTCGATGAACCAACTGTTAGGCAAAAATACCGAAAAAGAGACCGAAACCCGCCTCGGTCGTCCGAACGACACGCAAACACACACACATAGCACCACATAGGGCATTTGGCACACGTTGAAACTTACGGGACTCGATTACGATATCGGATGCTTGAGTTATCGGCCGTTGCCGATGAACCAATAGTTAGGCAAAAAGCCGAAAAAGAGACCAAAACCCGCTTCTCGGTCCGAACGACGACACGCAAACACACACATAGCACCACATAGACATTTGGCACGCGGTGCAATTTACGGGACTCGATTCCGATATACGGATGCTAAGTTATCAGCCCGTTTGCCCGATGAACCAACAGTTAGGCAAAAAGCCAAAAAAGAGACCAAAACCAGCCTCGGTCGTCCGAACGACACGCAAAGACACACATAACACCACATAGGCATTTGGCACGCGTTGCAACTTACGGGATACGATTCCGATATCACGGATGCCGAAAGTTATCGAATCGTTTACATCTGATGAACCAACAGTTAGGCAAAAAGCGAAAAAGAGACTAAAACCCGCCTCGGTCGTCCGAACGACCGCGCAAACACACATAGTACCACATAGGCATTTGGCACAGCGTTGCGACTTACGGGAATCGATTCCGATATACAGATGCCGAGTTCTCAGCCCGTTTACCCGATGAACCAATAGTTAGTCAAAAAGCCGAAAAAGAGACCAAAACATGCCTTGGTCGTCCGAACGACACGCAAACACACACATAGCACCACATAGGTTGTCACGCGTTTCAACTTACGGGACTCGATTCCGATATACGGATGCTGAGTTATCAGACCGTTTGCCCCATGAACCAACAGTTAGGCAAAAAGCCAAAAAAGAGACCAAAACCCGCCTCGGTCGTCCGAACGACACACAAACACACACATAGCACCACATAGGCATTTGGCACGCGTTGCAACGTACGGAACTCAATTCCGATATACGGATGCCGAGTTATCAGTCTGTTTGCCCCGATGAACCAACAGTTAGGCAAAAAGGCAAAAAAGAGACCAAAACCCCCCTCGGTCGTCCGAACGACACGCAAACACACACATAGCACCACATAGGCATTTGGCACGCGTTGAAACTTACGGGACTCAATTCCGATATATGAATGTCGAGTTATCAGCCCGTTTGCCCGATGAACCAACAGTTAGGCAAAAAGCGAAAAAGAGACCAAAACCCGCCTCGGTCGTCCGAACGACACGCAAACACACACATAGCACCACATAGGCATTTGGCACGCGTTGCAACTTACGGAACTCAATTCCGATATACGGATGCCGAGTTATCAGCCCGTTTGCCTGATGAACCAACAGTTAGGCAAAAAGCCTAAAAAGAGACCAAAACCCGCCTCGGTCGTCCGAACAACACTCAAACACACACATAGCACCACATAGGCATTTGGCACGCTTTGCAACTTACGGGACTCGATTCCGATATACGGATGCCGAGTTATCAGCCCGTTTGCCCGATGAACCAACAGTTAGGCAAAAAGCCGAAAAAGAGACCAAAACCCGCCTCGGTCGTCCGAACGACACGCAAACACACATATAGCACCACATAGGCATTTGTTACGGGACTCGATTCCGATATACGGATGCCGAGTTATTAGCCCATTTGCCCGATGAACCAACAGTTAGGCAAAAAGCCGAAAAAGAGACCAAAACCAGCCTCGGTCGTCCGAACGACACGCAAACACACACATAGCACCACATAGGCATTTGTCATGCGTTACAACTTACGGGACTCGATTCCGATATACGGATACCGAATTATCAGCCCGTTTGCCCAATGAACCAACAGTTAGATAAAAAGCCAAAAAAGAGACCAAACCCGCCTCGGTCGTCCGAACGATCTGCAAAACACACACATAGCACCACATAGGCATTTGGCACGCGTTGTAACTTACGGCACTCGATTTCGATATCACGGATCTGAGTTATCAAACCGTTTTCCCCGATCAACCAACAGTTAGGCAAAAAGCCAAAAAAGAGACCGAAACCCGCCTCGGTCGTCCGAACGACACGCAAACACACACATAGCACCACATAGGTTGTCACGCAGCATTGCAACTTACGGGACTCGATTCGATATCACGGACGCTTAGTTATCACTTCTGCCGTTTGCCGATGAACCAACAGTTAGGCAAAAAGCCGAAAAAGAGACCAAAACCCACCTCGGTTATCCGAACGACACGCAAACACACACATAGCACCACATAGGTTGTCACGTGTTGCAACTTACGGGACTCGATTCCGATATACGGATGCCTAGTTATCAGCCCGTTTGTCCGATGAACCAACAGTTAGGCAAAAAGCCGAAAAAGAGACCAAAACCCGCCTCGGTCGTCCGAACGACACGCAAACACACATATAGCACCACATA
This sequence comes from Panax ginseng, assembly GCA_020205605.1. Taxonomy (NCBI): domain Eukaryota; kingdom Viridiplantae; phylum Streptophyta; class Magnoliopsida; order Apiales; family Araliaceae; genus Panax; species Panax ginseng. The sequence goes on from CM035139.1 coordinate 98,705,317, forward strand.
GGCATTTGTTACGGGACTCGATTCCGATATACGGATGCCGAGTTATTAGCCCATTTGCCCGATGAACCAACAGTTAGGCAAAAAGTCGAAAAAGAGACCAAAACCCGCCTCGGTCGTCTGAACGACACGCAAACACACACATAGCACCACATAAGCTCTTGGCACGCGTTGCAACTTATGGCACTCGATTCCGATATACGGATGCCGAGTTATCAGCCCGTTTGCCCGATGAACCAACAGTTAGGCAAAAAGCCGAAAAAGAGACCAAAACCCGCCTCGGTGGTCCGAAAGACACGCAAACACAAACATAGCACTACATAGACATTTGGCACGCGTTGCAACTTACGGGAATCGATTCCGATATACAGATGCCGAGTTCTCAGCCCGTTTACCCGATGAACCAATAGTTAGTCAAAAAGCCGAAAAAGAGACCAAAACATGCCTTGGTCGTCCGAACGACACGCAAACACACACATAGCACCACATAGGTTGTCACGCGTTTCAACTTACGGGACTCGATTCCGATATCACGGATCTTGAGTTATCGAATCGTTTGCCCCATGAACCAACAGTTAGGCAAAAAGCCAAAAAAGAGACCAAAACCCGCCTCGGTCGTCCGAACGACACACAAACACACACATAGCACCACATAGGCATTTGGCACGCGTTGCAACGTACGGAACTCAATTCCGATATACGGATGCCGAGTTATCAGTCTGTTTGCCCCGATGAACCAACAGTTAGGCAAAAAGGCAAAAAAGAGACCAAAACCCCCCTCGGTCGTCCGAACGACACGCAAACACACAAATAGCACCACATAGGCATTTGGCACGCGTTACAACTTACGGAACTCAATTCCGATATACGGATGCCGAGTTATCAGCTCGTTTGCCTGATGAACGAACCGTTAGGCAAAAAGCCAAAAAAGAGACCAAAACCCGCCTAGGTCATTCGAACAACACTCAAACACACACATAGCACCACATAGGCATTTGGCACGCTTTGCAACTTACGGGACTCGATTCCGATATCACGGATGCTTAAGTTATCGGCCGTTGCCCGATGAACCAACAATTAGGCAAAACCCCAAAAGAGACCAAAACCGCCTTTGGTCATCCGAACGACACGCAAACACACATATAGCACCACATAAGCATTTGTTACGGGACTCGATTCTGATATACGGATGCCGAGTTATTAGCCCATTTTCCCGATGAACCAACAGTTAGATAAAAAGCCGAAAAAGAGACCAAACCCGCCTCGGTCGTTCGAACGACACGCAAACACACACATAGCACCACATAGGCATTTGTCACGCGTTACAACTTACGGGACTCGATTCCGATATACGGATGCCGAGTTATCAGCCCGTTTGCCCGATGAACCAATAGTTAGATAAAAAGTAAAAAGAGACCAAAACCCGCCTCGGTCGTCCGAATGACACGCAAACACACACATAGCACCACATAGGCATTTGGCACGCGTTGCAACTTACGGGACTCGATTCCGATATACGGATGCTGAGTTATCAGACCGTTTTCCCCGATCAACCAACAGTTAGGCAAAAAGCCAAAAAAGAGACCGAAACCCGCCTTGGTCGTCCGAACGACACGCAAACACAAACATAGCACCACATAGGTTGTCACGCGTTGCAACTTACGGGACTCGATTCCGATATACGGATGCCGAGTTATCAGCCTGTTTGCCCGATGAACCAACAGTTAGATAAAAAGTAAAAAAAGAGACCAAAACCCGCCTCGGTCGTCCGAATGACACGCAAACACACACATAGCACCACATAGGCATTTGGCACGCGTTGCAACTTACGGGACTCAATTCCGATATACGGATGCTGAGTTATCAGACCATTTGCCCCGATGAACCAACAGTTAGGCAAAAAGCTAAAAAAGAGACCAAAACCCGCCTCGGTCGTCCGAACGATATGCAAGCACACACATAGCACCACATAGGCATTTGGCACGCGTTACAACTTACGGAACTTAATTCCGATATACGGATGCCGAGTTATCAGCTCGTTTGCCTGATGAACCAACCATTAGGCAAAAAGCCAAAAAAGAGACCAAAACCCGCCTAGGTCATTCGAACAACACTCAAACACACACATAGCACCACATAGGCATTTGGCACGCTTTGCAACTTACGGGACTCGATTCCGATATACGGATGCCGAGTTATCAGCCCGTTTGCCCGATGAACCAACAATTAGGCAAAAACCCGAAAAAGAGACCAAAACCCGCCTCGGTCGTCCGAACGACACGCAAACACACATATAGCACCACATAAGCATTTGTTACGGGACTCGATTCTGATATACGGATGCTTGAAAGTTATTAGCCCATTTGCCCGATGAACCAACAGCTTAGGCAAAAAGCCAAAAAGAGACCAAAACCAGCCTCGGTCGTCCGAACGACACACAAACACACACATAGCACCACATAGGCATTTGTCATGCGTTACAACTTACGGGACTCGATTCCGATATACGGATACCGAATTATCAGCCCGTTTGCCCGATGAACCAACAGTTAGATAAAAAGCCGAAAAAGAGACCAAACCCGCCTCGGTCGTTCGAACGACACGCAAACACACACATAGCACCACATAGGCATTTGTCACGCGTTACAACTTACGGGACTCGATTCCGATATACGGATGCCGAGTTATCAGCCCGTTTGCCCGATGAACCAATAGTTAGATAAAAAGTAAAAAAAGAGACCAAAACCCGCCTCGGTCGTCCGAATGACACGCAAACACACACATAGCACCACATAGGCATTTGGCACGCGTTGCAACTTACGGGACTCAATTCCGATATACGGATCTTTGAGTTATCGTAACCATTTGCCCCGATAAACCAACAATTAGGGCAAAAAGCTAAAAAGAGACCAAAACCCGCCTCGGTCGTCCGAACGATATGCAAGCACACAAAATAGCACCACATAATCATTTGGCACGCGTTATAACTTACGGAACTCAATTCCGATATCACGGATGCCGAAGTTATCACTTTCGCTTTGCACGATGAACGAACCGTTAGGCAAAAAGCCAAAAAGAGACCAAAACCCGCTTAGGTCATTCAACAACACTCAAACACACGGCATATAGCACCACATAGGCATTTGGCACGCGTTGCAACTTACGGGACTCGATTCCGATATACGGATGCCGAGTTATCAGCCCGTTTGCCCGATGAACCAACAGTTAGGCAAAACCCGAAAAAGAGACCAAAACCCGCCTCGGTCGTCCGAACGACACGCAAACACACATATAGCACCACATAAGCATTTGTTACGGGACTCGATTCTGATATACGGATGCCGAGTTATTAGCCCATTTGCCCGATGAACCAACAGTTAGGCAAAAAGCCGAAAAAGAGACTAAAACCAAATTTCGGTCGTCCGAATCTACACACAAACACACACATAGCACCACATAGGCATTTGTCATGCGTTACAACTTACGGGACTCGATTCCGATATACGGATACCGAATTATCAGCCCGTTTGCCCGATGAACCAACAGTTAGATAAAAAGCCGAAAAAGAGACCAAACCCGCCTCGGTCGTTCGAACGACACGCAAACACACACATAGCACCACATAGGCATTTGGCACGCGTTGCAACTTACGGGACTCGATTCCGATATACGGATGTCGAAAGTTATCGACCGCTTTCCCGATCAACCAACGAGCTAGGCAAAAAGCCAAAAAGAGACCAAAACCCGCCTCGGTCATCCGAACGACACGCAAACACAAACATAGCACCACATAGGTTGTCACGCGTTGCAACTTACGGGACTCGATTCTGATATACGGATGCCTAGTTATCAGCCCGTTTGCCCGATGAACCAACAGTTAGGCAAAAAGTCGAAAAATAGACCAAAACCCACCCTCGGTTGTCCGAACGACACGCAAAACACACATAGCACCACATAGGTTGTCACGTGTTGCAACTTACGGACTCGATTCCGATATACGGATGCCTAGTTATCGGCCGCTTGCCCGATGAACCAACAGTTAGGCAAAAAGCGAAAAAGAGACCAAAACCGCCTCCGGTCGTCGAGCGACAATTAAACACACACATAGCACCACATAGACATTCACGTGCGTTGCAACTTACGGGACTCGATTCCGATATACGGATGCTTAAAGTTATCGGCCGTATGCCGATTTAACCAACAATTAGGCAAAAAGCCGAAAAAGACACCAAAATACACCTCAGTCGTCCGAACGACACGCAAACACACATAGCACCACATAGGCATTTGGCACGCGTTGCAACTTACGGGACTCGATTCCGATATACGGATGCCTAGTTATCAGCCCGTTTGCCCGATGAACCAACAGTTAGGCAAAAAGCCGAAAAAGAGACCAAAACCCACCTCGGTCGTCCGAACGACACGCAAACACACACATAGCACCACATAGGTTGTCACGCGTTGCAACTTACGGGACTCGATTCCGATATACGGATGCCGAGTTATCAGCCCGTTTGCCAACGAACCAACAGTTAGGCAAAAAGCCGAAAAATAGACCAAAACACACCTCGGTCGTCCGAACAACACACAAACACACATAGCACCACATAGGCATTTGGCACGCGTTGCAACTTACGGGACTCGATTTCGATATAAGGATGCCGAGTTATCAGCCCGTTTGCCCGATGAACCAACAGTTAGGCAAAAAGCCGAAAAAGAGACCAAAACCCGCCTCGGTCGTTCGAAGGACACACAAACACACACATAGCACCACATAGGCATTTGTCACACGTTGCAACTTACAGGAGTCGCTTTCGATATAAGGATGCCGAGTTATCAGCCCGTTTTCCCGATGAACCAACACTTAGGCAAAAAGCCGAAAAAGAGACCAAAACCCGCCTTAGTCGTCTGAACGACACGCAAACACACACATAGCACCACATAAGCTCTTGGCATGCGTTGAAACTTATGGAACTCGATTCCAATATACGGATGCCCAGTTATCAGCCCGTTTGCCCGATGAACCAATAGTTAGGCAAAAAGCCGAAAAAGAGACCAAAACCCGCCTCGGTTGTCTGAACGACACGCAAACACACACATAACACCACATAGACATTTGGCATGCGTTGCAACTTATGGGACTCGATTCCGATATACGGATGCCGAGAGTTATCGGCCGTTTGCTGGCGATGAACCAACAGTTAGGAAAAAAAGCCAAAAAAGAGACCAAAACCCGCCTTTGGTCCGTCCGAACGACACGCAAACACACACATAGCACCACATAGGCATTTGTCACTCGTTATAACTTACGGGACTCGATTCCGATATCTACGGATGCCGAAGTTATCGGCCGCTTGCCCGATGAACCAAAAAGTTAGATAAAAAGTCGAAAAAGAGACCAAAACCCGCCTCGGTCGTCCAATGACACGCAAAACACACACATAGCACCACATAGGCATTTGGCACGCTACAGCAACTTACGGGACTCAATTCCGATATCACGGATCTTTGAAGTTATCGAGCCCGTTTGCCCCGATGAACCAACAATTAGGCAAAAAGCTAAAAAGAGACCAAAACCCGCCTCGGTCGTCCGAACGACACGCAAACACACACATAGTACCACATAGGCATTTGGCACGCTACATAACTTACGGAACTCAATTCCGATATACTTGGATGCCGAAGTTATCACTTCGCTTTGCTGATGAACCAACAAGTTAGGCAAAAAGCCAAAAAGAGACCAAAACCCGCCTTAGTTCGTTCGAACAACACTCAAACACACACATAGCACCACATAGGCATTTGGCACGCTTTGTAACTTACGGGACTCGATTCCGATATAAGGATGCCGAGTTATCAGCCCGTTTGCCCGATGAACCAACAGTTAGGCAAAAACCCAAAAAAGAAACCAATACCCGCCTCGGTCGTCCGAACGACACGCAAACACACATATAGCACCACATAGGCATTTATTACGGACTCGATTCGATATACGGATGCCGAAGTTATTAGCCCATTTACCCGATGAACCAACAAAGCTTAGGCAAAAGCCAAAAAAGAGACCAAAACCAGGCTCTTTGGTCGTCCGAACGACACACAAACACACACATAGCACCACATAGGCATTTGTCATGCGTTATAACTTACGGACTCGATTCCGATATACGGATATCGAATTATCGGCCTTCTTGCCTGATGAACCAACAGCTTAGATAAAAAGCGAAAAAAGAGACTAAACCCGCCTCGGTCGTCCGAACGACACGCAAACACACACATATAGCACCACATAGGCATTTGGCACGCGTTGCAACTTACGGACTCGATTCCGATATACTGATGTCTTGAGTTATCGAATCGCTTTTCCCGATCAACCAACAAGCTTAGGCAAAAAGCCAAAAAGAGACCGAAAACCCACCTCGGTCGTCCGAACGACACGCAAACACAAACATAGCACCACATAGGTTGTCACGCGTTGCAACTTACGAGACTCGATTCCGATATACGGATGCCGAGATATACGGATGCCGAGTTCTAAACCCGTTTGCCGGATAAACCAACAGTTAGGCAAAAAAGCCGAAAAAGATACCAAAACCCGCCTCGGTCGTCCGAATGACATGCAAACACACATAGCACCACATAGGTTGTCACACGTTGCAACTTACGGGACTCGATTCTGATATACGGACGCCTAGTTATCAGCCCGTTTGCCCGATGAACCAACAGTTAGGTAAAAAGCCGAAAAAGAGACCAAAACCCACCTCGGTTATCCGAACGACACGCAAACACACACATAGCACCACATAGGTTTGTCACGTGTTGCAACTTACGGGACTCGATTCCGATATACGGATGCCAAGTTATTAGCCTGTTTGCCTGATGAACCAACAGTTAGGCAAAAAGCCGAAAAAGAGACCAAAACCCGCCTCGGTCCGTCCGAACGACACGCAAAAACACGCATATAGCACCACATAAGCATTTGTTACGGATTCGATTCCGATATACGGATGCCGAAAGTTATTAGCCCATTTGCCCGATGAACCAACAATTAGGCAAAAAAGTCAAAAAGAGACCAAAACCCGCCTCGATTAAATCCTCGAACGACACGCAAACACACACATAGCACCACATAAGCTCTTGGAACGCGTTGCAACTTATGGCACTCGATTCCGATATACGGATGCCGAAAGTTATCGTACCCATTTGCCGATGAACCAACAGCTTAGGCAAAAAGTCGAAAAGAGACCAAAACCCGCCTCGGTGGTCCGAACGACACGCAAACACACACACATAGCACTACATAGACATTTGGCACGCTGCTGAACTTACGGACTCGATTCCGATATACGGATGCCGAAGTTATCGGCCGCTTGCTTGCTCGATGAACCAACCGTTAGGCAAAATACCAAAAAAGAGACCGAAACCCGCCTTTGGTCGTCCGAAACGACACGCAAACACACACACATAGCACCACATAGGCATTTGGCACACGTTGAAACTTACGGGACTCGATTACGATATACGGATGCCGAGTTATCAGCCCGCTTGCCCGATGAACCAATAGTTAGGCAAAAGCCAAAAAGAGACCAAAACCCGCCTTTGGTCGTCCGAACGACACGCAAACACACACATAGCACCACATAGACATTTGGCACGCGGTCTGCAATTTACGTGACTCGATTCCGATATACGGATGCTAAGTTATCGGCCTGCTTGCCAGATGAACCAACAGCTTAGGCAAAAGCTAAAAAGAGGCAAAACCAAATTTCGGTCGTCCGAACGACACGCAAAGACACACATAACACCACATAGGCATTTGGCACGCGTTGCAACTTACGGGATACGATTCCGATATACGGATGCCGAAAGTTATCGGAATCCGCTTACATCGATGAACCAACAAAGCTAGCAAAAAGCCAAAAAGAGAATAAAACCCGCCTCGGTCGTCCGAATGACACGCAAACAAACACATAGTACCACATAGGCATTTGGCACGCGTTGCAACTTACGGGAATCGATTCCGATATACAGATGCCGAGTTCTCAGCCCGTTTACCCGATGAACCAATAGTTAGTCAAAAAGCCAAAAGAGACCAAAATATGCCTTGGTCGTCCGAACGACACGCAAACACACACATAGCACCACATAGGTTGTCACGCTGTTTCAACTTACGGGACTCGATTCCGATATACGGATGCCGAAGTTATCGAATCGCTTGCCCCATGAACCAACAGCTTAGGCAAAAAGCCAAAAAGAGACCAAAACCCGCCTTTCCGTCCGAACGACACACAAAACACACACATAGCACCACATAGGCATTTGGCACAAGCAAGTTGCAGTACGGAACTCAATTCCGATATCACGGATGTCGAAGTTATCGGCCTGCTTTGCCCCGATGAACCAACAAAGGCAAAAAGCAAAAAAAGAGACCAAAACCCCCCCGGTCGTCAGTCCGAACGACACGCAAACACACACATAGCACCACATAGGAATTTGGCACGCGTTGCAACTTACGGGACTCAATTCCGATATACGAATGTCGAGTTATCAGCCCGGTTTGTCCCGATGAACCAACAGTTAGGCAAAAAGCCGAAAAATAGACCAAAACCCGCCTCGGTCGTCCGAACGACACGCAAACACACACATAGCACCACATAGGCATTTGGCACGCGTTGCAACTTACGGGACTCGATTCCGATATCTGATGCCGAGTTATCGATGCTTTCCCCGATCAACCAACGGTTAGTCAAAAGCCAAAAAGAGATCAAAAACCCGCTTCCTCTGTGAAACCAACGACAGTTAAACAAAACATAGCATCACAAAAGAGGGACTCGAATACGATATCACGGACGCTTAGTTATCGACCGCTTGCTTTGAATGAACCAATAACGATTAGGCAAAAAGCGAAAAAAGAGACCAAACCCACCTTAGGTTATCCGAACGACACGCAAACACACACACATAGCACCACATAGGTTGTCACGATTAGCAACTTACGGACTGATCTTCCGATATTCGGATGCCTGATTTATCACCGCCTGCTTTGCCCGATGAACCAATAGTTAGGCAAAAAGCCAAAAAGAGACTAAAACCCGCCTCGGTCGTCCGAACGACACGCAAACACACACATAGCACCACATAGACATTTGGCACGCTGCTGCAAATTTACGGGACTCGATCCGATATCACGGATGCTAAGTTATCGGCCGCTTGCCCGATGAACCAACAGTTAGGCAAAAGCTAAAAAGAGACTAAACCCGCCTCGGTCGTCCAAACGAAAAGACGACAACACCACATAGGCACACACATAATTTATGGGATACATAGGCATTTCGGCACGAACCAACAAGCGAATTTATGGGATACGATTCCATAGGCATTTGGCACGCGTTGGATGCCGGGAATCGATTCCGATATCTGATCGAAGTTCTCACTTTGCTTACCCGATGAACCAATAGTTAGTCAAAAAAGCAAAAAGAGACTAAAACATGCCTCGGTCGTCCGAACGACACGCAAACACACACATAGTACCACATAGGCATTTGTCACGCTGCTTGCAACTTACGGACTCGATTCCGATATACGATGCCGAAGTTATCGACCGCTTACCCTATGAACCAATAGTTAGGCAAAAAGCCAAAAAGAGACCAAAACCCGCCTTGGTCGTCCGAACGACACACAAACACACACATAGCACCACATAGGTTTTGGCACGCTTTTGCAACTTACGGAACTCGATTCCGATATACGGATGCCGAAAGTTATCGACCGCTTTGCCCCGATGAACCAACAGCTTAGGCAAAAAGCCAAAAAGAGACCAAAACCCCCCTCGGTTGTCCGAACGACACACAAAACACACACATAGAACCACATAGGAATTTGGCACGCGTTGCAACCACGGACTCAATTCCGATATATCGGATGTCGAAGTTATCGCCGCTTGCCCGATGAACCAACAGCTAGGCAAAAAGCCAAAAAGAGACCAAAACCCCCCTCGTCGTCCGAACGACACGCAAACACACACATAGCACCACATAGGCATTTGGCGCGTTGCAACTTACGGACTCGATTCCGATATACGGATGTCGAAGTTATCGACCAGCTTTCCCGATCCACCAACAGCTAGGCAAAAGCCAAAAAGAGACCAAAACCCGCTTCGGTCGTCCGAACGACATACGCAAACACAAACATATAGCACCACATAGGCATTTCACGCGCGTTGTAACTTACGGACTCGATTCGATATCACGGACGCTCGAGTTATCGGCCGTGCTTTCTTGCGATGAACCAACAGTTAGGCAAAAAGCCAAAAAGAGACCAAAACCCACCTCGGCTATCCGAACGACACGCAAACACACACATAGCACCACATAGGTTGTCACGTGTTGCAACTTACGGACTCGATTCCGATATACGGATGCCTAGTTATCGGCCCACCCGTTTGTCCGATGAACCAACACAGCTAGGCAAAAGCCGAAAAAGAGACTAAAACTTCTCGCCTCGATTCGTCCGAACGACACGCAAACACGCATATAGCACCACATAAGCATTTGTTACGGACTCGATTCCGATATACACGGATGCGAAAGTTATTAGCCCATTTGCCCGATGAACCAACAATTAGGCAAAATGTCAAAAAGAGACCAAAACCCGCCTTCGATTGTCGTCGAACGACACGCAAACACACACATAGCACCACATAAGCTCTTGGAGAACGCTACAGCAACTTATGGCACTCGATTCCGATATACGGATGCCGAGTTATCAGCCCGTTGCCCGATGAACCAACAGTTAGGCAAAAAGCCGAAAAAGAGACCAAAACCCGCCTCGGTGGTCCGAAAGACACGCAAACACAAACATAGCACTACATAGACATTTGGCATGCGTTGCAACTTACGGGACTCGATTCCGATATACAGATGCCGAGTTATCAGCCCGTTTGCTCGATGAACCAACTGTTAGGCAAAAATACCGAAAAAGAGACCGAAACCCCGCCGGTGGTCGAACGAACGACACGCAAACACACACACATAGCACCACATAGGCATTTGGCACACGTTGAAACTTACGGGACTCGATTCTGATATACGGATGCCGAGTTATCAGCCCGTTTTCCCGATGAACCAATAGTTAGGCAAAAAGCCGAAAAAGAGACCAAAACCCGCCTCGGTCGTCCGAACGACACGCAAACACACACATAGCACCACATAGACATTTGGCACGCGGTGCAATTTACGGGACTCGATTCCGATATACGGATGCTAAGTTATCAGCCCGTTTGCCCGATGAACCAACAGTTAGGCAAAAAGCCAAAAAGAGACCAAATCAAATTTGACCTCGTCGTCCGAACGACACGCAAAGACACACATAACACCACATAGGCATTTGGCACGCGTTGCAACTTACGGGATACGATTCCGATATACGGATGCCGAGTTATCAGACCGTTTACCCGATGAACCAACAGTTAGGCAAAAAGCCGAAAAAGAGACTAAAACCCGCCTCGGTCGTCCGAACGACACGCAAACACACACATAGTACCACATAGGCATTTGGCACGCGTTGCAACTTACGGGAATCGATTCCGATATACAGATGCCGAGTTCTCAGCCCGCTTACCCGATGAACCAATAGTTAGTCAAAAAGCCGAAAAAGAGACCAAAACATGCCTTGGTCGTCCGAACGACACGCAAACACACACATAGCACCACATAGGTTGTCACGCGTTTCAACTTACGGACTCGATTCCGATATCGGATGTTGAAGTTATCGACCGCTTGCCCCATGAACCAACAGTTAGGCAAAAAGCCAAAAAAGAGACCAAAACCCGCCTCGGTCGTCCGAACGACACACAAACACACACATAGCACCACATAGGCATTTGGCACGCGTTGCAACGTACGGAACTCAATTCCGATATACGGATGCCGAGTTATCAGTCCGTTTGCCCCGATGAACCAACAGTTAGGCAAAAAGGCAAAAAAGAGACCAAAACCCCCCTCGGTCGTCCGAACGACACGCAAACACACACATAGCACCACATAGGCATTTGGCACGCGTTGAAACTTACGGACTCAATTCCGATATACGAATGTCGAGTTATCAGCCCGTTTGCCCGATGAACCAATAGTTAGGCAAAAAGCCGAAAAATAGACCAAAACCCGCCTCGGTCGTCCGAACGACACGCAAACACACAAATAGCACCACATAGGCATTTGCACGCTACATAACTTACGAACTCAATTCCGATATACGGATGCCGAAGTTATCGGCTCGCTTGCTTCGATGAACCAACAGTTAGGCAAAAAGCCAAAAAAGAGACCAAAACCCGCCTAGGTCGTTCGAACAACACTCAAACACACACATAGCACCACATAGGCATTTGGCACGCTTTGCAACTTACGGGACTCGATTCCGATATACGGATGCCGAGTTATCAGCCCGTTTGCCCGATGAACCAACAGTTAGGCAAAAACCCGAAAAAGAGACCAAAACCCGCCTCGGTCGTCCGAACGACACGCAAACACACATATAGCACCACATAGGCATTTGTTACGGGACTCGATTCTGATATACGGATGCCGAGTTATTAGCCCATTTGCCCGATGAACCAACAGTTAGGCAAAAAGCCGAAAAAGAGACCAAAACCAGCTTTCGGTCGTCCGAACGACACGCAAACACACACATAGCACCACATAGGCATTTGTCATAAATTATAACTTACGGGACTCGATTCCGATATCTGGATCTCAATTATCGGCCGTTGCCCAATGAACCAACAGTTAGATAAAAAGCCAAAAAAGAGACCAAACCCGCCTCTCGGTCGTCCGAACGACACGCAAACACACACATAGCACCACATAGGCATTTGGCACGCGTTGCAACTTACGGCACTCGATTTCGATATACGGATGCTGAGTTATCAAACCGTTTTCCCCGATCAACCAACAGTTAGGCAAAAAGCCAAAAAAGAGACCGAAACCCGCCTCGGTCGTCCGAACGACACGCAAACACAAACATAGCACCACATAGGTTGTCACGCGTTGCAACTTACGGGACTCGATTCTGATATACGGACGCCTAGTTATCAGCCCGTTTGCCCGATGAACCAACAGTTAGGCAAAAAGCCGAAAAAGAGACCAAAACCCACCTCGGTTATCCGAACGACACGCAAACACACACATAGCACCACATAGGTTGTCACGTATTGCAACTTACGGGACTCGATTCCGATATACGGATGCCTAGTTATCAGCCCGTTTGTCCGATGAACCAACAGTTAGGCAAAAAGCCGAAAAAGAGACCAAAACCCGCCTCGGTCGTCCGAACGACACGCAAACACGCATATAGCACCACATAAGCATTTGTTACGGGACTCGATTCCGATATACGGATGCCGAGTTATTAGCCCATTTGCCCGATGAACCAACAATTAGGCAAAATGCTGAAAAAGAGACCAAAACCCGCCTCGGTTGCGTCCGAACGCGACGACACGCAAACACACACATATAGTACCACATAAGCTCTTGAACGCGTTGCAACTTATGGCACTCGATTCCGATATCACGGATGCCGAAGTTATCACCTGCTTGTTTGATGAACCAACAGTTAGGCAAAAAGCCGAAAAAGAGACCAAAACCCGCCTCGGTGGTCCGAAAGACACGCAAACACAAACATAGCACTACATAGACATTTGGCATGCGTTGCAACTTACGGGACTCGATTCCGATATACAGATGCCGAGTTATCAGCCCGTTTGCTCGATGAACCAACTGTTAGGCAAAAATACCGAAAAAGAGACCGAAACCCGCCTCGGTCGTCCGAACGACACGCAAACACACACACATAGCACCACATAGGCATTTGGCACACGTTGAAACTTACGGGACTCGATTCTGATATACGGATGCCGAGTTATCAGCCCGTTTTCCCGATGAACCAATAGTTAGGCAAAAAGCCGAAAAAGAGACCAAAACCCGCCTCGGTCGTCCGAACGACACGCAAACACACACATAGCACCACATAGACATTTGGCACGCGGTGCAATTTACGGGACTCGATTCCGATATACGGATGCTAAGTTATCAGCCCGTTTGCCCGATGAACCAACAGTTAGGCAAAAAGCCAAAAAAGAGACCAAAACCAGCCTCGGTCGTCCGAACGACACGCAAAGACACACATAACACCACATAGGCATTTGGCACGCACGTTGCAACTTACGGATACGATTCCGATATACGGATGCCGAAGTTATCGAATCAAGCTTACCCGATGAACCAACAGCTAGGCAAAAAGCCAAAAAGAGACTAAACCCGCCTCGGTCGTCCGAACGACACGCAAACACACACATAGTACCACATAGGCATTTGGCACGCGTTGCAACTTACGGGAATCGATTCCGATATACAGATGCCGAGTTCTCAGCCCGTTTACCCGATGAACCAATAGTTAGTCAAAAAGCCGAAAAAGAGACCAAAACATGCCTTGGTCGTCCGAACGACACGCAAACACACACATAGCACCACATAGGTTGTCACGCGTTTCAACTTACGGGACTCGATTCCGATATACTGATCTTTGAGTTATCGAACCGCTTGCCCCATGAACCAACAAATTTAGGCAAAAAGCCAAAAAAGAGACCAAAACCCGCCTCGGTCGTCCGAACGACACACAAACACACACATAGCACCACATAGGCATTTGGCACGCGTTGCAACGTACGGAACTCAATTCCGATATACGGATGCCGAGTTATCAGTCCGTTTGCCCCGATGAACCAACAGTTAGGCAAAAAGGCAAAAAAGAGACCAAAACCCCCCTCGGTCGTCCGAACGACACGCAAACACACACATAGCACCACATAGGCATTTGGCACGCGTTGAAACTTACGGGACTCAATTCCGATATACGAATGTCGAGTTATCAGCCCGTTTGCCCGATGAACCAATAGTTAGGCAAAAAGCCGAAAAATAGACCAAAACCCGCCTCGGTCGTCCGAACGACACGCAAACACACAAATAGCACCACATAGGCATTTGGCACGCGTTACAACTTACGGAACTCAATTCCGATATACGGATGCCGAGTTATCAGCTCGTTTGCCTGATGAACCAACAGTTAGGCAAAAAGCCAAAAAAGAGACCAAAACCCGCCTAGGTCGTTCGAACAACACTCAAACACACACATAGCACCACATAGGCATTTGGCACGCTTTGCAACTTACGGGACTCGATTCCGATATACGGATGCCGAGTTATCAGCCCGTTTGCCCGATGAACCAACAGTTAGGCAAAAACCCGAAAAAGAGACCAAAACCCGCCTCGGTCGTCCGAACGACACGCAAACACACATATAGCACCACATAGGCATTTGTTACGGGACTCGATTCTGATATACGGATGCCGAGTTATTAGCCCATTTGCCCGATGAACCAACAGTTAGGCAAAAAGCCGAAAAAGAGACCAAAACCAGCCTCGGTCGTCCGAACGACACGCAAACACACACATAGCACCACATAGGCATTTGTCATGCGTTACAACTTACGGGACTCGATTCCGATATACGGATATCGAATTATCAGCCCGTTTGCCCGATGAACCAACAGTTAGATAAAAAGCCGAAAAAGAGACCAAACCCGCCTCGGTCGTCCGAACGACACGCAAACACACACATAGCACCACATAGGCATTTGGCACGCGTTGCAACTTACGGCACTCGATTTCGATATACGGATGCTGAGTTATCAAACCGTTTTCCCCGATCAACCAACAGTTAGGCAAAAAGCCAAAAAAGAGACCGAAACCCGCCTCGGTCGTCCGAACGACACGCAAACACAAACATAGCACCACATAGGTTGTCACGCGTTGCAACTTACGGGACTCGATTCTGATATACGGACGCCTAGTTATCAGCCCGTTTGCCCGATGAACCAACAGTTAGGCAAAAAGCCGAAAAAGAGAAAAAAATGCACCTCGGTTGTCCGAACGACACGCAAACACACACATAGCACCACATAGGTTATCACGTGTTGTAACTTACGGGACTCGATTCCGATATACGGATGCCTAGTTATCAGCCCGTTTGCCCGATGAACCAACAGTTAGGCAAAAAGCCGAAAAAGAGACCAAAACCCACCTCGGTTATCCGAACGACACGCAAACACACACATAGCACCACATAGGTTGTCACGTATTGCAACTTACGGGACTCGATTCCGATATACGGATGCCTAGTTATCGGCCGTTTGTCCGATGAACCAACAGTTAGGCAAAAAGCGGAAAAGAGACTAAAACCCGCCTTTGGTCGTCCGAACGACACGCAAAACACGCATATAGCACCACATAAGCATTTGTTACGGACTCGATTCCGATATACGGATGTCGAAGTTATTAGCCCATTTGCCCGATGAACCAACAATTAGGCAAAAAAGTCAAAAAGAGACCAAAACCCGCCTCGGTCGTCTGCGAACGACACGCAAACACACACATAGCACCACATAAGCTCTTGAACGCTGCGTTGCGACTTATGGCACTCGATTCCGATATACGGATGCCGAAAGTTATCGGCCGTTGCCTGATGAACCAGCAAGTAGGCAAAAAGCGAAAAAGAGACCAAAACCCGCCTCGGTGGTCCGAAAGACACGCAAACACAAACATAGCACTACATAGACATTTGGCATGCGTTGCAACTTACGGGACTCGATTCCGATATACAGAT
This sequence comes from Panax ginseng, assembly GCA_020205605.1. Taxonomy (NCBI): domain Eukaryota; kingdom Viridiplantae; phylum Streptophyta; class Magnoliopsida; order Apiales; family Araliaceae; genus Panax; species Panax ginseng. The sequence continues at coordinate 98,722,027 of CM035139.1, forward strand.
GCCGAGTTATCAGCCCGTTTGCTCGATGAACCAACTGTTAGGCAAAAATACCGAAAAAGAGACCGAAACCCGCCTCGGTCGTCCGAACGACACGCAAACACACACACATAGCACCACATAGGCATTTGGCACACGTTGAAACTTACGGGACTCGATTCTGATATACGGATGCCGAGTTATCAGCCCGTTTTCCCGATGAACCAATAGTTAGGCAAAAAGCCGAAAAAGAGACCAAAACCCTCGCCTCGGTGGTCCGTCCGAACGACACGCAAAACACACACATAGCACCACATAGACATTTGGCACGCGGTGCAATTTACGGACTCGATTCCGATATACTGGATGCTAAGTTATCGGCCGCTTGCCCGATGAACCAACAGCTTAGGCAAAAAGCCAAAAAGAGACTAAAACCACCTCGGTCATCCGAACGACACGCAAAGACACACATAACACCACATAGGCATTTGGCACGCTGTTGTAACTTACGGGATACGATTCCGATATACGGATGCCGAAAGTATCGAATCGCTTAATTCGATGAACCAACAAATTAGGCAAAAAGCGAAAAAGAGACTAAAACCCGCTTTGGCCGTCCGAACGACACGCGAAACACACACATAGTACCACATAGGCATTTGGCACGCGTTGCAACTTACGGAATCGATTCCGATATACTGATGCCGAGTTCTCACCGGCCCACCCGATGAACCAATAGTTAGTCAAAAAGCCGAAAAAGAGACCAAAACATGCCTTGGTCGTCCGAACGACACGCAAACACACACATAGCACCACATAGGTTGTCACGCGCGTTTCAACTTACGGGACTCGATTCCGATATACGGATCTTTGAAGTTATCGACCGAATTTGCCCCATGAACAGCAGGTTAGGCAAAAAGCCAAAAAAGAGACCAAAACCCGCCTCGGTCGTCCGTCCGACGACACACACACACACACACACATAGCACCACATAGGCATTTGCATCAACAGCGTCTGAACTCAATTCCGATATACGGATGCCGAAGTTATCATCCGCTTGCCCCGATGAACCAACAGCTTAGGCAAAAGGCAAAAAGAGACCAAAACCCCTCGGTCGTCCGAACGACACGCAAAACACACACATAGCACCACATAGGCATTTGCACGCGTTGAAACTTACGGACTCAATTCCGATATACGAATGTCGAAGTTATCAGCCCGTTTGCCCGATGAACCAATAGTTAGGCAAAAAGCCGAAAAAGAGACCAAAACCCGCCTCGGTCGTCCGAACGACACGCAAAACACACACATAGCACCACATAGGCATTTTGCACGCTACATAAACTTACGGAACTCAATTCCGATATACGGATGCCGAAAGTTATCACTTCGTTTGCTGATGAGCCAACAGCTTAGGCAAAAAGCCAAAAAGAGACCAAAACCACTTTAGGTCGTTTCTCGAACAACACTCAAACACACACATAGCACCACATAGGCATTTGCACGCTTTGCAACTTACGGGACTCGATTCCGATATACTGGATGCTTAAGTTATCGGCCGCTTGCCCGATGAACCAACAGCTTAGGCAAAAACCCGAAAAAGAGACTAAAACCCGCCTTCGGTCGTCCGAACGACACGCAAAACACACATATAGCACCACATAGGCATTTGTTACGGACTCGATTCTCGATATACGGATGCCGAAGTTATTAGCCCATTTGCCCGATGAACCAACAAAGTTAGGCAAAAAGCGAAAAAAGATACCAAAACCAAATTTCTGGTCGTCCGAACGTCCGACGACACACAAACACACACATAGCACCACATAGGCATTTGTCATGCGTTATAACTTACGGGACTCGATTCCGATATACGGATATCAATTATCACCGCTTGCCCAATGAACCAACAGCTAGATAAAAGCCAAAAAGAGACCAAACCCGCCTCGGTCGTCCGAACGATACGCAAACACACACATAGCACCACATAGGCATTTGGCACGCGTTGCAACTTTTACGGCTTTTCGATTTCGATATACGGATGTTTGAAGTTATCAAACCGCTTTTCCCGATCAACCAACGATTAGGCAAAAAGCCAAAAAGAGACCGAAACCCGCCTTGGTCGTCCGAACGACACGCAAACACAAACATAGCACCACATAGGTTGTCACGTTGCACAACTTACGGACTCGATTCGATATACGGACGCTTAGTTATCGGCCGTTTGCCCGATGAACCAACAGCTTAGGCAAAAAGCGAAAAAGAGACAAAACCCACCTCGGTTGTCCGAACGACACGCAAACACACACATAGCACCACATAGGTTATCACGTGTTGTAACTTACGGGACTCGATTCCGATATACGGATGCCTAGTTATCAGCCCGTTTGCCCGATGAACCAACAGTTAGGCAAAAAGCCGAAAAAGAGACCAAAACCCACCTTTGCTTATCCGAACGACACGCAAAACACACACATAGCACCACATAGGTTGTCACGTGTTGCAACTTACGGGACTCGATTCCGATATACTGGATGCCTAGTTATCGGCCGCTTTGTCCGATGAACCAACAAATTAGGCAAAAAGCGGGAAAAGAGACCAAAACCCGCCTCGGTCGTCCGAACGACACGCAAACACGCATATAGCACCACATAAGCATTTGTTACGGGACTCGATTCCGATATACGGATCTTGAAGTTATTATTTTTGCCCAATGAACCAACAATTAGGCAAAAAGTGAAAAAGAGACCAAAACCCGCCTCGGTCGTCTGAACGACACGCAAACACACACATAGCACCACATAAGCTCTTGGCACGCGTTGCAACTTATGGCACTCGATTCCGATATACGGATGCCGAGTTATCAGCCCGTTTGCCCGATGAACCAACAGTTAGGCAAAAATAAAAAAAATAGACCAAAACCCGCTCGGTGGTCCGAAGACACGCAAACACAAACATAGCACTACATAGACATTTGGCATGCGTTGCAACTTACGGACTCGATTCCGATATCTGATGCCGAAGTTATCGGCCCGTTTGCTCGATGAACCAACCGTTAGGCAAAAATACCGAAAAGAGACCGAACCCGCCTCGGTCGTCCGAACGACACGCAAAAAACACACACACATAGCACCACATAGGCATTTGGCACACGTTGAAACTTACGGACTCGATTCGATATATACGGATGCCGAAGTTATCGGCCGTTTTCCGATGAACCAATAGTTAGGCAAAAAGCCGAAAAAGAGACCAAAACCCGCCTCGGTCGTCCGAACGACACGCAAACACACACATAGCACCACATAGACATTTGCACGCGGTGCAATTTACACGGACTCGATTCCGATATCACGGATGTTAAGTTATCGGCTGTTTGCCGATGAACCAACAGCTAGGGCAAAAAGCCAAAAAGAGACTAAAAACCGACCTTTCTGCCGTCCGAACGACACGCAAAGACACACATAACACCACATAGGCATTTGGCACGCGTTGCAACTTACGGGATACGATTCCGATATACGGATGCCGAAAGTTATCGAACCGCTTACCCGATGAACCAACAAGCTAGGCAAAAAGCGAAAAAGAGACTAAAACCCGCCTTGGTCCGAACGACACGCAAACACACACACATAGTACCACATAGGCATTTGGCAGCGTTGCAACTTACGGAATCGATTCCGATATATACGAGATGCCGAAGTTCTCACCGCTTTTTTCGATGAACCAATAGTTAGTCAAAAGTCGAAAAGAGACCAAAACATGCCTTGGTCGTCCGAACGACACGCAAACACACACACATAGCACCACATAGGTTGTCACGCGTTTCAACTTACGGACTCGATTCCGATATACGGATCTTTGAAGTTATCGCATCGCTTTTGCCATGAACCAACAGCTTAGGCAAAAAGCCAAAAAAGAGACTAAAACCCGCCTCGGTCGTCCGAACGACACACAAACACACACATAGCACCACATAGGCATTTGGCACGTTACAGCGTGACGGAACTCAATTCCGATATACGGATGCCGAAGTTATCGATCCGTTTGCCCGATGAACCAACAAGCTTAGGCAAAAGGCAAAAAAGAGACCAAAACCCGCCTCGGTCGTCCGAACGACACGCAAACACACACATAGCACCACATAGGCATTTGGCACGCGTTGCAACTTACGGAACTCAATTCCGATATACGAATGTCGAGTTATCAGCCCGTTTGCCCGATGAACCAATAGTTAGGCAAAAAGCCAAAAAAAGACCAAAACCCGCCTCGGTCGTCCGAACGACACGCAAACACACACATAGCACCACATAGGCATTTGGCACGCTACATAACTTACGGAACTCAATTCGATATACGGGATGCTTGAAGTTATCACCGCCGTTGCGATGAACCAACAGCTTAGGCAAAAAGCCAAAAAGAGACCAAAACCCGCCTGGTCGTTCAACAACACTCAAACACACACATAGCACCACATAGGCATTTTGGCACGCTTTGCAACTTACGGACTCGATTCCGATATACGGATGCCGAAGTTATCGGCCGTTGCCTGATGAACCAACAGCTAGGCAAAAACCCAAAAAGAGACTAAAACCGCCTTTGGTCGTCCGAACGACACGCAAAACACACATATAAGCACCACATAGGCATTTTGGCATTTGTTACGGGACTCGATTCTGATATCACGGATGCCGAAGTATTAGCCCATTTGCCCGATGAACCAACAGCTTAGGCAAAAAGTCAAAAAGATACCAAAACCAAATTTCGGTCGTCCGAACGACACACAAACATACACATAGCACCACATAGGCATTTGTCATGCGTTACAACTTACGGGACTCGATTCCGATATACGGATATCGAATTATCAGCCCGTTTGCCCGATGAACCAACAGTTAGATAAAAAGCCGAAAAAGAGACCAAACCCGCCTCGGTCGTCCGAACGACACGCAAACACACACATAGCACCACATAGGCATTTGGCACGCGTTGCAACTTACGGGACTCAATTCCGATATACGGATGCTAAGTTATCAGACCGTTTACCCCGATCAACCAACAGTTAGGAAAAAAGCCAAAAAAGAGACCGAAACCCGCCTCGGTCGTCCGAACGACACGCAAACACACACATAGCACCACATAGGTTGTCACGTTGCAACTTACGGACTCGATTCGATATACGGACGCTTAGTTATCGGCCGCTTGCCGATGAACCAACAAAGCTTAGGCAAAAAGTCGAAAAAGAGACAAAAACCCACCTCGGTTGTCCGAACGACACGCAAACACACACATAGCACCACATAGGTTATCACGTGTTGCAACTTACGGACTCGATTCCGATATCACGGATGCCTAGTTATCGGCTTTCGTTTGCCGATGAACCAACAGCTTAGGCAAAAAGCCAAAAAGAGACCAAAACCCGCCTCGGTCGTCCGAAACGACACGCAAACACGCATATAGCACCACATAAGCATTTGTTACGGACTCGATTCCGATATACGGATGTTGAGTTATTAGCCCATTTGCCCGATGAACCAACAATTAGGCAAAAAGCTGAAAAAGAGACCAAAACCCGCCTCGGTCGTCTGAACGACACGCAAACACACACATAGCACCACATAAGCTCTTGGAACGCGTTGCAACTTATGGCACTCGATTCCGATATACGGATGCCGAGTTATCAGCCCGTTTGCCCGATGAACCAACAGTTAGGCAAAAAGCCGAAAAAGAGACCAAAACCCGCCTCGGTGGTCCGAAAGACACGCAAACACAAACATAGCACTACATAGACATTTGGCATGCGTTGCAACTTACGGGACTCGATTCCGATATACAGATGCCGAGTTATCAGCCCGTTTGCTCGATGAACCAACTGTTAGGCAAAAATACCGAAAAAGAGACCAAACTCCGCCTTTGGTCGTCCGAACGACACGCAAACACACACACATAGCACCACATAGGCATTTGGCACACGTTGAAACTTACGGGACTCGATTCCGATATACGGATGCCGAAGTTATCAACTGCTTTTCCGATGAACCAATAGTTAGGCAAAAAGCCGAAAAAGAGACCAAAACCCGCCTTACGTCCGAACGACACGCAAACACACATATAGCACCACATAGGTTGTCACGCTGCTTTCAACTTACGGACTCGATTCCGATATACGGATCTTTGAGTTATCGACCGCTTGCCCCATGAACCAACAAAGTTAGGCAAAAAGCCAAAAAGACCAAAACCCGCCTCGGTCGTCCGAACGACACACAAACACACACATAGCACCACATAGGCATTTGGCACAGCGTTGCAAACGTCACGGAACTCAATTCCGATATACGGATGCCGAAGTTATCGATCTGTTGCCCTGATGAACCAACAACAGCTTAGGCAAAAAGGCAAAAAGAGACCAAAACCCCCCTCGGTCGTCCGAATCGACACGCAAAACACACACATAGCACCACATAGGCATTTGCACGCGCGCTGAAACTTACGGGACTCAATTCCGATATACTGAATGTCGAAAGTTATCGGCCGTTTGCCGATGAACCAACAAAGCTTAGGCAAAAAGCCAAAAAAGACCAAAACCCGCCTCGGTCGTCCGAACGACACGCAAACACACATAGCACCACATAGGCATTTGATCGCACGCGTTCTAACTTACGGAACTCAATTCCGATATACGGATGTTAGAAGTTATCACTCGTTGCCTGATGAACCAACAGTTAGGCAAAAAGCCGAAAAAGAGACCAAAACCCGCCTAGTCGTCCGAACAACACTCAAACACACACATAGCACCACATAGGCATTTGGCACGCTTTGCAACTTACGGGACTCGATTCCGATATACGGATGCCGAGTTATCAGCCCGTTTGCCTGATGAACCAACAGTTAGGCAAAAAGCCAAAAAAGAGACCAAAACCCGCCTCTCGTCGTCCGAACGACACGCAAAACACACATATAGCACCACATAGGCATTTGTTAGGGGACTCGATTCGGATATACTTGGATCTGAAGTTATTAGCCCATTTGCCCGATGAACCAACAGCTTAGGCAAAAAGCCAAAAAGATACCAAAAACCAAATTTCTGGTCGTCCGAACGACACACAAACACACACATAGCACCACATAGGCATTTGTCATGCGTTACAACTTACGGGACTCGATTCCGATATACGGATACCGAATTATCAGCCCGTTTGCCCAATGAACCAACAGTTAGATAAAAAGCCAAAAAAGAGACCAAACCCGCCTCGGTCGTCCGAACGATACGCAAACACACACATAGCACCACATAGGCATTTGGCACGCGTTGCAACTTACGGCACTCGATTTCGATTTCGATATACGGATGCCGAAGTTATCAAACCGCTTTTCCCGATCAACCAACAGTTAGGCAAAAAGCCAAAAAGAGACCGAAACCCGCCTCGATTGGTCGTCCGAACGACACGCAAACACAAACATAGCACCACATAGGTTGTCACGCGTTGCAACTTACGGGACTCGATTCTGATATACGGACGCCTAGTTATCAGCCCGTTTGCCCGATGAACCAACAGTTAGGCAAAAAGCCGAAAAAGAGACCAAAACCCACCTCGGTTATCCGAACGACACGCAAACACACACATAGCACCACATAGGTTGTCACGTATTGCAACTTACGGGACTCGATTCCGATATACGGATGCCTAGTTATCAGCCCGTTTGTCCGATGAACCAACAGTTAGGCAAAAAGCCGGAAAAGAGACCAAAACCCGCCTCGGTCGTCCGAACGACACGCAAACACGCATATAGCACCACATAAGCATTTGTTACGGGACTCGATTCCGATATACGGATGCCGAGTTATTAGCCCATTTGCCCGATGAACCAACAATTAGGCAAAAAGCTGAAAAAGAGACCAAAACCCGCCTCGGTCGTCTGAACGACACGCAAACACACACATAGCACCACATAAGCTCTTGGAACGCGTTGCAACTTATGGCACTCGATTCCGATATACGGATGCCGAGTTATCAGCCCGTTTGCCCGATGAACCAACAGTTAGGCAAAAAGCCGAAAAAGAGACCAAAACCCGCCTCGGTGGTCCGAAAGACACGCAAACACAAACATAGCACTACATAGATTTTGGCATGCGTTGCAACTTACGGACTCGATTCCGATATCTACAATCTTGAAGTTATCGGCCCGCTTTGCTCGATGAACCAATCGTTAGGCAAAATACCAAAAAGAGACCGAACTCCGCCTCGGTCGTCCGAACGACACGCAAAACACACACACATAGCACCACATAGGCATTTGGCACGCGTTGAAACTTACGGACTCGATTCCGATATACGGATGCCGAGTTATCAGCCGGTTTTCCCGATGAACCAATAGTTAGGAAAAAAGCCAAAAAGAGACCAAAACCCGCCTCGGTCGTCCGAACGACACGCAAACACACACATAGCACCACATAGACATTTGGCACGCGGTGCAATTTACGGGACTCGATTCCGATATACGGATGCTAAGTTATCAGCCCGTTTGCCCGATGAACCAACAGTTAGGCAAAAAGCCAAAAAAGAGACCAAAACCAGCCTCGGTCGTCCGAACGACACGCAAAGACACACATAACACCACATAGGCATTTGGCACGTTACGCAACTTTACGGATACGATTCCGATATACGGATGCCGAGTTATCAGATCGTTTGCCCGATGAACCAACAGTTAGGCAAAAAGCCAAAAAAGAGACTAAAACCCGCCTCGGTCGTCCGAACGACACGCAAACACACACATAGTACCACATAGGCATTTGGCACGCGTTGCAACTTACGGGAATCGATTCCGATATACAGATGCCGAGTTCTCAGCCCGCTTACCCGATGAACCAATAGTTAGTCAAAAAGCCGAAAAAGAGACCAAAACATGCCTTGGTCGTCCGAACGACACGCAAACACACACATAGCACCACATAGGTTGTCACGCGTTTCAACTTACGGGACTCGATTCCGATATACTTGGATCTTGAGTTATCGATCGCTTTGCCCCATGAACCAACAAAGTTAGGCAAAAAGCCTAAAAAGAGACCAAAACCCGCCTCGGTCGTCCGAACGACACACAAACACACACATAGCACCACATAGGCATTTGGCACGCAGCGTTAACGTCACGGAACTCAATTCCGATATACGGATGCCGAAGTTATCGATCCGCTTGCCCCGATGAACCAACAGCTAGGCAAAAAAGGCAAAAAGAGACCAAAACCCGCCTCGGTCGTCCGAACGACACGCAAACACACACGTAGCACCGCATAGGCATTAGGACCATGTTGAAACTTACGGGACTCAATTCCGATATACAGATGTCGAGTTATCAGCCGGTTTGCCCGATGAACCAATAGTTAGGCAAAAAGCCAAAAAAGAGACCAAAACCCGCCTCGGTCGTCCGAACGACACGCAAACACACAAATAGCACCACATAGGCATTTGGCACGCGTTGTAACTTACGGGACTCGATTCCGATATACGGATGCCGAGTTATCAGCCCGTTTGCTCGATGAACCAACAGTTAGGCAAAAAGCCGAAAAAGAGACCAAAACCCGCCTCGGTCGTCCGAACAACACTCAAACACACACATAGCACCACATAGGCATTTGGCACGCGTTGCAACTTACGGGACTCGATTCCGATATCGGATGTTGAGAAGTTATCACCGTTGCCGATGAACCAACAGTTAGGCAAAAACCCAAAAAGAGACCAAAACCCGCCTCGGTCGTCCGAACGACACGCAAACACACATATAGCACCACATAGGCATTTGTTACGGGACTCGATTCTGATATACGGATGCCGAGTTATTAGCCCATTTGCCCGATGAACCAACAGTTAGGCAAAAAGCCGAAAAAGATACCAAAACCAGCCTCGGTCGTCCGAACGACACACAAACACACACATAGCACCACATAGGCATTTGTCATGCGTTACAACTTACGGGACTCGATTCCGATATACGGATACCGAATTATCAGCCCGTTTGCCCAATGAACCAACAGTTAGATAAAAAGCCAAAAAAGAGACCAAACCCGCCTCGGTCGTCCGAACGATACGCAAACACACACATAGCACCACATAGGCATTTGGCACGCGTTGCAACTTACGGCACTCGATTTCGATATACGGATGCTGAGTTATCAAACCGTTTTCCCCGATCAACCAACAGTTAGGCAAAAAGCCAAAAAAGAGACCAAAACCCGCCTCGGTCGTCCGAACGACACGCAAACACAAACATAGCACCACATAGGTTGTCACGCGTTGCAACTTACGGGACTCGATTCTGATATACGGACGCCTAGTTATCAGCCCGTTTGCCCGATGAACCAACAGTTAGGCAAAAAGCCGAAAAAGAGACAAAAACCCACCTCGGTTGTCCGAACGACACGCAAACACACACATAGCACCACATAGGTTATCACGTGTTGCAACTTACGGGACTCGATTCCGATATACGGATGCCTAGTTATCAGCCCGTTTGCCCGATGAACCAACAGTTAGGCAAAAAGCCGAAAAAGAGACCAAAACCCGCCTCGGTCGTCCGAACGACACGCAAACACGCATATAGCACCACATAAGCATTTGTTACGGGACTCGATTCCGATATACGGATGCCGAGTTATTAGCCCATTTGCCCGATGAACCAACAATTAGGCAAAAAGCCGAAAAAGAGACCAAAACCCGCCTCGGTCGTCTGAACGACACGCAAACACACACATAGCACCACATAAGCTCTTGGCACGCGTTGCAACTTATGGCACTCGATTCTGATATACGGATGCCGAGTTATCAGCCCGTTTGCCCGATGAACCAACAGTTAGGCAAAAAGCCGAAAAAGAGACCAAAACCCGCCTCGGTGGTCCGAACGACACGCAAACACACACATAGCACTACATAGACATTTGGCACGCGTTGCAACTTACGGGACTCGATTCCGATATACGGATGCCGAGTTATCAGCCCGTTTGCTCGATGAACCAACAGTTAGGCAAAAATACCGAAAAAGAGACCGAAACCCGCCTCGATCGTCCGAACGACACGCAAACACACACACATAGCACCACATAGGCATTTGGCACACGTTGAAACTTACGGGACTCGATTTTTATATACGGATGCCGAGTTATCAGCCCGTTTGCCCGATGAACCAATAGTTAGGCAAAAAGCCGAAAAAGAGACCAAAACCCGCCTCGGTCGTCCGAACGAGACGCAAACACACACATAGCACCACATAGACATTTGGCACGCGGTGCAATTTACGAGACTCGATTCCGATATACGGATGCTAAGTTATCAGCCCGTTTGCCCGATGAACCAACAGTTAGGCAAAAAGCCAAAAAAGAGACCAAAACCCGCCTCGGTCGTCCGAACGACACGCAAACACGCATATAGCACCACATAAGCATTTGTTACGGGACTCGATTCCGATATACGGATGCCGAGTTATTAGCCCATTTGCCCGATGAACCAACAATTAGGCAAAAAGCCGAAAAAGAGACCAAAACCCGCCTCGGTCGTCTGAACGACACGCAAACACACACATAGCACCACATAAGCTCTTGGAACGCGTTGCAACTTATGGCACTCGATTCTGATATACGGATGCCGAGTTATCAGCCGGTTTGCCTCGATGAACCAACAGTTAGGCAAAAAGCGAAAAAGAGACCAAAACCGCCTCGGTGGTCCGAACGACACGCAAAACACACACATAGCACTACATAGACATTTGGCACGCTGCGTTGCAACTTACGGACTCGATTCCGATATACGGATGCCGAGTTATCAGCCCGTTTGCTCGATGAACCAACAGTTAGGCAAAAATACCGAAAAAGAGACCGAAACCCGCCTCGATCGTCCGAACGACACGCAAACACACACACATAGCACCACATAGGCATTTGGCACACGTTGAAACTTACGGGACTCGATTCTTATATACGGATGCCGAGTTATCAGCCCGTTTGCCCGATGAACCAATAGTTAGGCAAAAAGCCGAAAAAGAGACCAAAACCCGCCTCGGTCGTCCGAACGAAGACGCAAACACACACATAGCACCACATAGACATTTGGCACGCGGTGCAATTTACGAGACTCGATTCCGATATACGGATGCTAAGTTATCAGCCCGTTTGCCCGATGAACCAACAGTTAGGCAAAAAGCCAAAAAAGAGACCAAAACCAGCCTCGGTCGTCCGAACGACACGCAAAGACACACATAACACCACATAGGCATTTGGCACGCGTTGCAACTTACGGGATACGATTCCGATATACGGATGCCGAGTTATCAGCCCGTTTACCCGATGAACCAACAGTTAGGCAAAAAGCCGAAAAAGAGACTAAAACCCGCCTCGGTCGTCCGAACGACACGCAAACACACACATAGTACCACATAGGTATTTGGCACGCGCGTTGCAACTTACGGAATCGATTCCGATATATTTGATGTCGAGTTCTCACCGTTTACCGATGAACCAATAGTTAGTCAAAAAGCCAAAAGAGACCAAAACATGCTTTGGTCGTCCGAATCGACACGCAAACACACACATAGCACCATATAGGTTGTCACGCGTTTCAACTTACGGACTCGATTCCGATCGCCCCCAAAATCCAAAAAAGAGACCAAAACCCGCCTGAGTCGTTCTCTAACCTCGTATTCAAAGGCTCACGATCCTATCATCATCATAAGCATTCTATAACTATTTCAAATAATAAACATACATTGTTCATTATACAAAAGTCTCAAAACATGGTCCCAAGGTCTCTAACCTTAACTTTAAATACACCATTTATAATACAAATAGTTTACTCAAGAAATTCCATTAGATAATAACTAATTTAACATTCATTCTAAAATTACTCCTCGATCTTGCCCTTGCCCTTGTCCTTCGTGATTAGATCCTTCGCTTAATCGAAAATAGAGGTCATGATATAGCAAGAGTAAGCAACTAATTTGCTTCACAAGTTTATAAAGACAAAGGAGATATATCATGACGTAGAAAGAAATATTGCCTTCAATGTTCAACAATAATATAAGATTGTGAAGGAACATGAATTAATAATCAACAATTGAATATTCGATAATTGAATAACATGAACCGAGTGGTTTTGAATAACCATGAACATTTGCCAAGGTGCTCAAAGGATTTAAATCGACCTTTTAATAAGTTTTGGTATTCAAGGATCAAATTTTCATACCCCGTGATTTATGCATAAACACTTAATAATCCGACATTGATATCATGCCTTAATCAAATTTGTTCATTTCTCACCAAGAGTTCTTACCATATCAATTAATAAGAACAGCTTATTTAAAATCCATTTGATTTAACAAATTTAGACATGCTTGATCTAAATTGATACAATTAGCATAGATCTATCCCATAAATAGCTCATAAATGAAGAACTTTAATTTAATTCACAGCTCAATGGCAAGAGAATCTAATTCAATCGCACAAAGTGCTAATTTCAATAATCACAAAGACGGAATAATCATCAATAATTATTCACTAATATGCTTTTGAAAATAATAACTCAAGTCGAGTTAGAAACTTGCCTCGATCAGAGGTTACAAATACGTAAATAAATTTCTATCCACTATGTAGTTAAATTATCTTCCTTTGAGAGACCTATAATTAGTCTTTCAATTAGTCAATGCATAACATCGATTATGTAATCACATAGATATCATACATTACAATAAGTTCTTATAAACATTATCATGCCTAGATAAGTGTTATTATTAATTAACGACATCACCTTTAATTCACATAATATTATTAACTTAGATAATATTAATTCACCTTCTAGTATTATTGGTTCACTAATAATACTTTAAATCATTTACTAACATTTTATTCACTTACTAATATTATTAATCATTTAATAATATTTTATCCCTTTACTAATATTATTAATCATTTAATAATATTTTATTCACTTACTAATATTATTAATCATTTAATAATATTTTATTTAATCTCTAATATTATTATTTAATAATAATACTCTAATCTAATATTTTTATTTACATAACAACATCATATTATAATATTATTAGTATTTTAATAATATTCCAATGATTTATTAAATTAATAAACAATTTATTCTAATTGTTCATCCTTTAATAACCTCTTATTTAATATCCATAAAAGGTCATAAGTAATATTTATTATTATAAATTACCAAAATGCCCTAAGATAGTCATGATATAATATATTATGAGCATTCAAGCATAAAAATCATATTTTTCTCATTAAAGACATCATTTAACTATTTATTTCCTTTTATTTACAACCTAATCATTTTTAGGAAAAATAGCAAACTGATTCCAAAAATTCTCAGCTTCTGGATTTTAACAGAATATGAACCAACAATGATCCTCTAATTTTTCTAGAATTTTAGAAAATGATTTACTATTTTTAAAGTGCTCAAAACACTCAGATCTTGCTCTATTTTTAAAAAAATTGAGTTTTGCTCAGAAAAATCTGAAATTTTCAGGGTATGCTCTCTTAACATATATGAAGCTACTGTAAAAATTTTGGAATTTTCCAGTGTATACACAGTGATATATTCGTAGGATAATATTTATGGAGTCCTTTACTAAAATAGTCATTACGCATAATATATAACTCAAACGTGTCCGCTTTTTTTCCTACGCCAGAGATAACTTCATAAGGTACCTCTGTAATATTTTTCCAGATTTTTACAAGACAAGGAACTAGCCAAAACAGCCTCATGAAAAACAAGTCAGTAGCTGATTTTGGATTTCAAGGCTTTAGCATATAAAGTGGACTGCTTTTGTAAAAAAATCTCAAAGGTTTCAAAACATGCTATATTTGTGATTCACCACTTGGGTTTACTAGATAACTCATGTATCTAGCACCCCCTTCGACGGATCATAATTCCAAGTTGTAGAACTTGAGTTACACAAGATTTAGTGGAAGAAAACAAGAGTTTTCACCCTTGGAGAACATATGCTCATTTTCTTCCTCTAAGTCTTTGATCTAACACTCAAGATACTTAGTTCCATGCATGATGGTATGTATAACTAGTGTATCTTGAGTAGTTGTACATAACCCCATCAAAACTCAAGCTATCAAAACAAGGTAAGAGAAGAAGATGAAGGTACATTATACCTTGACTTAGTGGCTACCTTCCTTGATTTTCCAAAGTAACTAATAAACTTAGGGGGCATAAACAACTAGCACTCCTATATTTTTTTTTTCTATGGACGAAATTTCTCTCTCTTTTCTCTTTTGAAGTTGGCTAGCTTGGGAGCAAGAGATAGAAGAAGAAGATGAAGAAGATGGAGAGAAAATGAAATGTTGTAAGAATGAGATGTCGAAGAATGAATTGTGTTTACAAAATGAAATGGCCAATTCATTAATAATTCTCCCACAATTATTTTGTTGCCCATTAGGTAAAAAAAACTTTGTATTATTACTTACCTTAGGCTAAACATGATTAAATGTGCATAATGGAGTGGCAACCAATGGGAGCCTTACAACATTGTCCTTATGTTTATTCATGTCTACTAATGGACAAGCTAGATTAATTATTCCACTTAGGATCCTCATAATATCCACCATTTAGCTTTTTATTTTAAATGCCCAATTTTGATTAATCAAATGTCTAGAATACCCCCAATCAAGTGGGCTAAGTATTGATTACATTTTATTTTCCTTGGGCTTTTCTTTTAATTGATTTGGGCTAGATAAAAAACATAGTCCAACAATTTTAATAATGTTACCCAATTTGATAATTTAGGGTTTTCATCTCCAATCATATGAAGTTTAATTACTTATACATATGATTTTATCTCATAACCTAATTAGATTTACAAGAATTAGGTTTAAAATTATTAGTCACTTGAAATACTAAGTTTACCCACTTAAGTTAGTATACATATAAAATACTAACTTTTTCGTGTTACCATAACCCTTAGGTTATTTAATATCCTTACCTAATGTATAATTAGGTCACAAGGCTTTCATTTTAATGAAATCCATAAATATATGTATCCATATATAACACAAAGTTTAAAAAAATGTACATACATACATGGTGACTTAAAATTCACTATTATTACATCCTCCCCCTTATAAGAATTCCGCCCCTAATTACATATAAGGTTACTCAAAAAGGTGTGGGTAATTTTCTTATCCTTTCTTCAAGTTCCCACGTAGCTTCTTCAAAGATTGTGGTTCCTCCAAAGAACTTTTTACGTAATGTATAACCTTATTTCGCAATTTCGCTCCTTTCTATCTAAAACTTCGACCGAATTTCCTAGACGATAAATCTTTTTTCGACCGAATTGGCTCGACGATATCACATGCTTGTAATCAGCTTATATGGTCGTAGAGATCGACACACGAAACACATTATGAATATGTTCCAGCCAGAGGTAGAGCTACCTCGTGACGCCACTTCGCCTATCTTTCTTCAAGATCTCAAAAGGTCCAATAAATCTCTGACTCACCACCTTTCTTTCCAAACCTTATCTTTCCTTTCCAAGGAGATACTTTCAAAAATGCATGGCTTCCCACCTCAAAATCTCGCTCAAGCGATGTAAGTCTCAAGATACTTCTTCAAGCGATCTTGAGTCGCTACCAATGGGCTCTAATCACCTTAATGGTCTCTACTATCACATTGCACTCAGCTTCGTCCCAATAGCTTGACGCTCACCCACTTCATCCCAAAGATACGGGCGTTTCTACATTTCCTCCCATACAAGGCTTCAGACGGCAGAGATTCCGATGTCAAGGTGGTAGCTATTGTTGTATGCGAACTCTACCAATGGAAGATGATCCTCCCAACTACCCTCAAGTCCATCACACAAGCTCGAGCATGTCTTCAAGTGTTTGAATCGCTTCTCACTTTTTTTCCATCGGTCTCATGGATGATACGCTGCTCATCCGTAGTCAAGGCCCCATTCTTTCCTCAAGACTCTTCCGTAAGTTTGACGTGAAACGCGGATCCCTATCCGGCACAATAGATACCGGTACGCCATGTCTCGATATAATTTCTTTGATGTATAGTTTGGCTAGTCGTCCAGACTATACCGATCTTGATCGGCAAAAGTGAGCCGACTTCAGAAGACGATCTACGATCACCCATATGGCATCGTGTCCCTTTATGCTGTCGAAGTCCCACCACAAAATCCATCGTGATGTGCTCCCATTTCCACTGAAATCTCTAAAGGTCAGAATAGTCCACTTTCATTCGCTGATGTTCGCCTGACTCTCCGACAAGTTAGACATCTACCGACATTCTCAACATCTCTCTTCATGTTTGGCCACCAAAAGTGTTGACGTAAGTCTTGATACATTTTTGTGCTTCCTCGGTGTATCGAGTACCTCAGATTATGTGCTTCTTGCGTAATCTCTTCTTTAGTTCGTATTAATCTGCACCCAAATTCGCCCTTCAAATCTTAGCAAATCCGGTGCCATCAATCTTGTATTTCAATTCATCCCTTCACCTAACCGCTTCTTTGATGCTGTCGCAATCTTCGCCCTTCTCTCGAGCCTCTTTAACCTTATCTAATAAAGTAGGGCTCACGCCACAAAGAATAATTTCTCATCGACCTCCGGCTTCTGCACTTAACCTCTAAGTCAAGTCGCTCAAATCCTTCACCAATTCCTCTTGAATGGTTAACTTCAATAACTTCTCTCTCGCTTTTTCTCGCTTGGCATCACCACTACATTTGCTTTGCTCGATGGTACGTAATCTCACAATCATAATCCTCGATCAATTCTAGCCATCTACACGCCTCATATTTAGCTCCTTCCGGGTGAAGATATACTTTAGACTCTTATGATCCGTATATATCTCTCACACTTCTCCCATACAAATAGTGCCTCCAAATTTTCAAGGCAAAACTATCGTCGCTAACTCCGTGTCATGAGTCTGATAACCCTTCTCATAGTCCTTTAGTCGACGTGAAGCGACGCAGAATGACCTTGCTATGTCAGATCAAGACACGCCCAAGACCCTTGTGTGACGATCACTATACACTACAAAATCCTCCCGTGTTGTCCCAAGAAAGCCAACACAAAAGTGCTCGATCGAGCCTCTTCTTCAATTCCATGAAACTCGCTCACATTTTTCCGTCCAAACGAACTTCACCGCCTTTCTAGTAAGGTTGGTCAATGGCGATGCTACCTTTGAAAAATCTTGGATGAATCTTCGATAGTATCCTCGCTAATCCCAAGAAACTCCTAATTTCGCTTGTCTTTGGTCGCTCCTCATTGATAACCGCTTCTACTTTTGGCCGGATCTACCAAACACCATCTTTGTCGATAACGTGACCCAAAAATTGCACCTCCACAACTAAAATTCACACTTGGAGAACTTTGCATACAACTTCTCCCTCCTTAACGCCTCCAACACTTTCCTTAGATGTTCAAATAGATCTTCCTCTCTCTCCTCGAATATACCGTAATGTCGCCGATGAACACAACAACAAACTTATCCAAATATCGCTTAAACACTGCTCATCAAATCCATGAATGTCATTGCGCATTAGTTAACCCAAAAGACATTACCAAAACTCAAAGTGTCCATACCGAAGTTCAATGCCGCCTTTGAATATCCTCATGTCTCACCTTCAACTGGTGATAACCACCTCAAGTCAATTTTTGAAAAGTATTTTGCCCCTTCAACCGATCAAACAAATCGTCGATCCCGGCAACGGGTATTTATTCTTAATGGTGACCTTGTTCAACTCCCTTGTAGTCGATATAAAGTCTTAATGACCCATCCTTCTTCTTTACGAATAAGACCGGTGCTCCCCACGGTGATACACTTGGTCAAATGTATCCCTTTATCTAACAACTCTTGTAGTTGAACCATCGCCTTCATTTCTACAGAGCCATATACGACACGGCGCTTTGATACCGGATGTCCCCGTGCCAAATCGATAACAAACTCTATCTCTATCCGTGGCAATCCCGAATTTCATCCGGGAAAACGCTAACGAATTCTTTTACAATAGGTATTTGACCCACCACCCTCGATTCTCATGGGTATCCACAACGTGAGCCAAATAACCTATACAACCCTTCCTAAGCAACTTCCTTGTTTGATCATCGCCGACAACAAGATTGTCTTCATGATTTATCGCCATAAAATACCACCTTTGACTTATTAGAGTCTTTAGGTGTACGCACTTTTTCTTACAAATAACGACCGCCCATGACTTGATAACCAATCCATCCCAAGGATTACATCAAACTCTCCAAGACGAAATCGGTAGATCAAATCCACGTTAAGCTTAAAACCTCTTACATTAGCACAACAGCTCCTATAGATGTAGTCTACAGGATAATTTCTTTGTTTGCTACTTCTACATTCATCAAGTGTTCTAATAGTTCATGAGGTAAACTTAATCTTTGAGCAAATTCATCAATATAAAAAGAACATGAAGCTCCCGAATCGAATAACACATAGGCATTTATATCATTGATCGGAATTATACCGACACCACCTCCCCGGATGCCACAAAGATCTTACACCGCCATATTGAATGTCCGTGTTTGCTGGCTTGTTTGGTCAATCGGTCCTCCACCGTCAGTTTTTGTTATCGCCCTTCACGCCATTTCCGCCATCCATGCTTTTCTTCTTCTAATCCTTGATCCGATGTCCCACTTCACCACAATTAAAGCAACCTCCTTTCTTCACCTTAGTACAATCAGAGGTATGCCCTTCTTGCCCACATGTATAACATATCATTTTTCCTTTCCAAAGACTTCGAGTGACCCTTTCCATAGCTTCCCACACACTCGACTTCTTTTTTTGCACGCTTCTCACGATCTCCATTACTACCCCACCGCTTCCATTTCCGCTTCTTATTGTTGCTACCGCCATCACCGACATTTTGATTCCCACCTTCCGATTTCTTCTTATTCTTCTCCCGATTGATATTCGAGACCGCTTCGCTTCCTCCTTCCGCTTATAAGAGCTTTTTCCAACAGAGTTGAGAATGATGGATTTGTAAAACCGCTACCTTACTATAAATCCACCGCTTTTAGTCCATTTTCAAACCTTCTCGCTTTCTCACCTCTCGTCCCACCGATGTGGAGCGAATCTAGCCAATTCATTAAATTTCGCAAAGATACTGACATCGACATATTCTCCTATTTTAGTTCCAAGAACTTGATCTCCATTCTTGCTTGAACGCTCGTGGGAAGTAGTTCTCAAGAACAACTTCTTGAATGCTTCCCAAGTCACGATTCCAGCCCGGCTTTGTTCGTTGGCATCCCACCAATAGCTAGCCTCCCCATTCATTAAGTAGGTAGCAAAATGGTCTTCGCTCTTCGCTACTCTAGCAATAACGAAGGCCTTCTCAATCTCCTTTACCCACATTTGGGCTTCTATCGGTCTCATTGTTCCTCCTCAACTCAAGCGGTCCTACCGCCTTTGAAGTCCTTAAAGTTTACTATTTGGGTGCTCGCCGATTTCCTGCAGTTGAGAGCTTGATTCTCATGGCTTCAAACATCATGTTAATAAAATCTTGCATTGGGTTTTGTTGAGATCCCACCGCATTATTAACTCGACTTTCAATATCTTGGTTCCCGAGTCCACGCCTCATACTACCATTATCTAGTGAAACAAAAATTCTAACACGCTACTTTTGATTTATTATCATATGATTACTTAGTATGTAATACGCTATTTATTTAAACAATCGATGATCATTATGTGAGAGTTTTAAGTTACCGAGATTTGGAAGTCTTTCTCCCTTAGTGGGTTAAGTTTGTTTTAAAGAACATTTTCCAAATCACCATCAATTCATATAACATTAAATAGAAAATTTACTATTTAAAATTTTCTAACACATATCATAATAATAATTCGCATTTATATTCATACACCAATCTTCAAAGATTTACACGATTAATATAGGTATATTTTATAAATGCTACTATCCCATTTTAACACAAAAGATGGATTAACTCATAATGATACCTCCCTACAAACACAATTAGGGAAAGTACATAACCATTTACTACCTCACACCTCACCGAGGTTTACATCAACATAAACCTTATTACACAACAAGAAAAGTACTAATGCATCTATCTACAACCGGGCCATCACATCATCACCATCGGTGGCCCTCGCCAGTCACCCCGCACAGTTCCTAGGGGAAGCAACCATCGCAGATTCTACGTCGAATCTGATCGACTAGACTCTCCTATCTCGTAGTGGACCTCCTAGCTCCTCTCCTCATACCGGCCCTCATATCACCGATCAAGGGCCACCCTAAAGTTTCTACTCCGACCTTTACTACCGCAGCTCGATCTTTAATTGGCCCACCAAATTTCATCCGACTCATGGAGTGCCTCTTCCACCAAAGATCTTATCGGCAATTTCTACGCCAAACTCAAATTTCATCTCCAGATGCTTCATGCTCACCTCTCCAAACTTTGCCTTTTCATTCTCTAGTTGTACCATCAAGATCCCAACTTGCAACCGGGACTCATCAAATTTTTCCTTCTGCTCGACTTTCTCCATCCGGGCTCGATGAGCCTCATCCTTGTATTGTTCTTCAAAGAAATTGAGGTGTGGTTTTCATTTCTAATTCTCCCACTCTTTCTAATCGACTCGATTCTCCTCAACAAGTCCCTCACCGGAGGACCATGAGGGACATCTTGGGTGGCCTCATGCTCAATGGGTTCCTCGCTTCAACTAAGTAACTACCTCAAGCGCCACGACATCCTACAAACACCATAAAGTCAACGTTAAGACTATAATAAAATATATTCATTGATGAAATGAAATAATATTTTATTAAGTACAACACAAACTTGATGAATTTCCATAATCCATCTCCTAACATACTCTATAAGAGTTTTCTACTAAGGTTATAACCTAGGTTTCGTGATTCCTAATGTTTATAACCCATGCCTTTGATACTAACCTCGCGACGCCCCCAAATCCGTGTTCTCTAACCTCGTATTCAAAGGCTCACGATCCTATCATCATCATAAGCATTCTATAACTATTTCAAATAATAAACATACATTGTTCATTATACAAAAGTCTCAAAACATGGTCCCAAGGTCTCTTTAACCTTAACTTTAAATACACCATTTATAATACAAATAGCTTTACTCAAGAAATTCCATTAGATAATAACTAATTTAACATTCATTCTAGAATTACTCCCGGATCTTGCCCTTGCCCTTGTCCTTCGTGATTAGATCCTTCTAAGCTTAATCGAAAATAGAGGTCATGATATAGCAAGAGTAAGCAACTAATTTGCTTCACAAGTTTATAAAGACAAAGGAGATATATCATGACGAGAAAGAAATATTGCCTTCAATGTTCAACAATAATATAAGATTGTGAAGGAACATGAATTAATAATCAACAATTGAATATTCGATAATTGAATAACATGAACCGAGTGGTTTTGAATAACCATGAACATTTGCCAAGGTGCTCAAAGGATTTAAATCGACCTTTTAATAAGTTTTGGTATTCAAGGATCACCTTTTCATACCCCGTGATTTATGCATAAACACTTAATAATCCGACATTTATATCATGCCTTAATCAAATTTGTTCATTTCTCACCAAGAGTTCTTACCATATCAATTAATAAGAATAGTTATTTAAAATCCATTTGATTTAACAAATTTAGACATGCTTGATCTAAATTGATACAATTAGCATAGATCTATCCCATAAACAGCTCATAAATGAAGAACTTTAATTTAATTCACGCTCAATGGCAAGAGAATCTAATTCAATCGCACAAAGTGCTAATTTCAATAATCACAAAGACGGAATAATCATCAATAATTATTCACTAATATGCTTTTGAAAATAATAACTCAAGTCGAAAGTTAGAAACTTGCCTCGATCGAGGTTACAAACCACGTAAATAAATTTCTATCCACTATGTAGTTAAATTATCTTCCTTTGAGAGACCTATAATTAGTCTTTCAATTAGTCAATGCATAACATCGATTATGTAATCACATAGATATCATACATTACAATAAGTTCTTATAAACATTATCATGCCTAGATAAGGTTATTATTAATTAACGACTACCTTTAATTCACATAATATTATTAACTTAGATAATATTAATTCACCTTCTAGTATTATTGGTTCACTAATAATACTTTAAATCATTTACTAACATTTTATTCACTTACTAATATTATTAATCATTTAATAATATTTTATCCCTTTACTAATATTATTAATCATTTAATATTATATTTTATTTTTTATTTAATCTCTAATATTATTATTTAATAATAATACTCTAATCTAATATTTTTATTTACATAACAACATCATATTATAATATTATTAGTATTTAATAATATTCCAATGATTTATTAAATTAATAAACAATTTATTCTAATTGTTCATCCTTTAATAACCTCTTATTTAATATCCATAAAAGGTCATAAGTAATATTTATTATTATAAATTACCAAAATGCCCTAAGATAGTCATGATATAATATATTATGAGCATTCAAGCATAAAAATCATATTTTTCTCATTAAAGACATCATTTAACTATTTATTTCTTTTATTTACAACCTAATCATTTTTAGGAAAAATAGCAAACTGATTCCAAAAATTCTCAGCTTCTGGATTTTAAATGAATATGAACCAACAATGATCCTCTAATTTTTCTAGAATTTTAGAAAATGATTTACTATTTTTAAAGTGCTCAAAACACTCAGATCTTGCTCTATTTTTAAAAATTTGAGTTTTGCTCAGAAAAATCTGAAATTTTCAGGGTATGCTCTCTTAACATATATGAAGCTACTGTAAAAATTTTGGAATTTTCCAGTGTATACACAAAGTGATATATTCAGAGGATAATATTTATGGAGTCCTTTACTAAATAGTCATTACGCACAATATATAACTCAAAACGTGTCCGCTTTTTTTCCTACGCGTAGATAACTTCATAAGGTACCTCTGTAATATTTTTCCAGATTTTTACAAGACAAGGAACTAGCCGAAACAGCCTCATGAAAAACAAGTCAAGAGCTGATTTTGGATTTCAAGGCTTTAGCATATAAAGTGGACTGCTTTTTGTAAAAAAATCTCAAAGGTTTCAAAACATGCTATATTTGTGATTCTACCACTTGGGTTTACTAGATAACTCATGTATCTAGCACCCCCTTCGACGGATCATAATTCCAAGTTGTAGAACTTGAGTTACACAAGATTTAGTGGAAGAAAACAAGAGTTTTCACCCTTGGAGAACATATGCTCATTTTCTTCCTCTAAGTCTTTGATCTAACACTCAAGATACTTAGTTCCATGCATGATGGTATGTATAACTAGTGTATCTTGAGTAGTTGTACATAACCCCATCAAAACTCAAGCTATCAAAACAAGGTAAGAGAAGAAGATGAAGGTACATTATACCTTGACTTAGTGGCTACCTTCCTTGATTTTTCAAAGTAACTAATAAACTTAGGGGCATAAACAACTAGCACTCCTATATTTTTTTTCTTTCTATGGATCTAAATTCTCTATCTCTTTTCTCTCTTTGAAGTTGGCTAGCTTGGGAGCAAGAGATAGAAGAAGAAGATGAAGAAGATGGAGAGAAAATGAAATGTTGTAAGAATGAGATGTTGAAGAATGAATTGTGTTTACAAAATGAAATGGCCAATTCATTAATAATTCTCCCACAATTATTTTGTTGCCCATTAGGTAAAAAACTTTGTATTATTACTTACCTTAGGCTAAACATGATTAAATGTGCATAATGGAGTGGCAACCAATGGGAGCCTTACAACATTGTCCTTATGTTTATTCATGTCTACTAATGGACAAGCTAGATTAATTATTCCACTTAGGATCCTCATAATATCCACCATTTAGCTTTTTTTTTTAAATGCCCAATTTTGATTAATCAAATGTCTAGAATACCCCAATCAAGTGGGCTAAGTATTGATTACATTTTATTTTCCTTGGGCTTTTCTTTTAATTGATTTGGGCTAGATAAAACATAGTCCAACAATTTTAATAATGTTACCCAATTTGATAATTTAGGGTTTTCATCTCCAATCATATGAAGTTTAATTACTTATACATATGATTTTATCTCATAACCTAATTAGATTTACAAGAATTAGGTTTAAAATTATTAGTCACTTGAAATACTAAGTTTACCCACTTAAGTTAGTATACATATAAAATACTAACTTTTTCGTGTTACCATAACCCTTAGGTTATTTAATATCCTTACCTAATGTATAATTAGGTCACAAGGCTTTCATTTTTTAATGAAATCCATAAATATATGTATCCATATATAACACAAAGTTTAAAAAAATACATACATACATGGTGACTTAAAATTCACTATACAAAGAACTTACTGGTGACTTATACGGATGTCGAAGTTTTCATTTTGCCCGATGAACCAACAAAGCTAGGCAAAAGTCAAAAAGAGACCAAAACCCCCCTCTCGCTTTCCAAAATTACGCAAACACACATAGCACCACATAGGCATTTGGCACGCTACTGTAACTTACGGACTCGATTCCGATATACGAATGTCGAAGTTATCACCTGCTTGTCCGATGAACCAACAGCTAGGCAAAACCAAAAAGAGACCAAAACCCTTTACCATCCGAATCTACACGCAAACACACATATAGCACCACATAGGCATTTGTTACGGACTCGATTCTCATATACGCAAGTTATTAGCCCATTTGCCCGATGAACCAACAATTAGGCAAAAAGTCAAAAAGAGACTAAAACCACCTCTACGTCGTCCTAATACGGACGCAAACACACACATAGCACCACATAGGCATTTGTCACGCGTTATAACTTACGGGACTCGATTCCGAATACGGATATCGAATTATCACCTGCTTGCAAAGAGACCAAAAAAAGCCAAAAGAGACCAAACCGCCGACCGAACGCAAAACACACACATAGCACCACATAGGCATTTGGCACGCTGCTGCAACTTACGGACTCGATTCCGATATACGGATGCCGAGTTATCGCACTGCTTACCCCCGATGAACCAACAGCTAGGCAAAAAGCCAAAAAGAGACTAAACCCGCCTTTGGCCGTCCGAACGACACGCAAAACACACACATAGCACCACATAGGTTTGTCACGCAGTTAACTTACGGACTCGATTCCGATATACGGATGCCGAAAGTTATCACCGCTTCGCCTGCGATGAACCAACAGTTAGGCAAAAAGCCAAAAAAGAGACCAAAACACACCTCGGTCGTCCGAACGACACGCAAACACACACATAGCACCACATAGGCATTTGGCACGCATTGCAACTTACGGGACTCGATTCCGATATACGGATGCCGAGTTATCAGCCCGTTTGCTCGATGAACCAACAGTTAGGCAAAAAGCCAAAAAGAGACCAAAACCCACCTCGGTCGTCCGAACGACACGCAAACACACACATAGCACCACATAGGCATTTGCACGCTACAGTAACTTACGGACTCGATTCCGATATACGGATGCCGAAGTTATCACCTGCTCGCCCGATGAACCAACAAACTAGGCAAAAAGCCAAAAGAGACTAAAACCGCCTTTGGTCGTCCGAACGACACGCAAACACACACATAGCACCACCACATAGGCATTTGTCACGCTGCAGAACTTACGGACTCGATTCCGATATACGGATGTCGAAGTTATCACCCGCTTGTCTGATGAACCAACAAAATAGCTAGGCAAAAGCCAAAAAGAGACTAAACCCGCCTTTGGCCGTCCGAACGACACGCAAACACACACACATAGCACCACATAGGCATTTGGCACGCTGCTTGTAACTTACGGACTCGATTATACGGATGCCGAAAGTTATCACCTGCGCTTGCCGATGAACCAACAAAGCTAGGCAAAAAGCCAAAAAGAGACCAAAACACACCTCTCACCGTCCGAACGACACGCAAACACACACATAGCACCACATAGGCATTTGGCACGCGTTGCAACTTACGGACTCGATTCCGATATACGGATGCCGAGTTATCAGCCCGTTTGCCCGATGAACCAACAGTTAGGCAAAAAGCCAAAAAGAGACCAAAACCCGCCTCGGTCGTCCGAATGACACGCAAACACACACATAGCACCACATAGGCATTTGGCACGCGTTGCAACTTACGGACTCGATTCCGATATATATGGATGCCGAAGTTATCACCTGCTTCACCCGATGAACCAACCAATAAATTAGGCAAAAGTCAAAAAGAGACCAAAACCCGCCTTTGTCCGTCCGAATTTACACGCAAACACACACATAGCACCACATAGGCATTTGTCACGCTGCTGTAACTTACGGACTCGATTCCGATATACGATGTCGAAAGATCGCCCTGCTTGCCTGATGAACCAACAGCTAGGCAAAAAGCCAAAAAGAGACTAAAACCCGCCTTGGCCGTCCGAACGACACGCAAACACACACATATAGCACACCACATAGGCATTTGTTACGGCTGTAACTTACGGACTCGATTCGATATATTTATTGCCGAAGTTATCACCCGCTTGCCCGATGAACCAACAAATAGGCAAAAAAGCCGTAAAAAGACTAAAACCACCTTTATCCGTCCGAACGACACGCAAACACACACATAGCACCACATAGGCATTTGCACACGCTATAACAACTTACGGACTCGATTCCGATATACGGATGCCGAATTATCACCTGCTTGCCTGATGATGAACCAACAGCTAGGCAAAAGCCAAAAAGAGACTAAACCCGCCTTGGCCGTCCGAACGACACGCAAAACACACACATAGCACCACATAGGCATTTGGCACGCTGCAACTTACGGACTCGATTCCGATATACGGATGTCGAAGTTATCACCCCGCTTGCCCGATGAACCAACAAGCTAGGCAAAAAAGCCAAAAAGAGACTAAAACCCTTCTTGGCCGTCCGAACGACACGCAAAACACACATATAGCACCACCACATATTTGCATTTGCTTAACTTACGGACTCGATTCTCGATATACGGATGTCGAAAGTTATCACCCACTTGCCCGATGAACCAACAAATAGGCAAAAAGTCAAAAAGAGACTAAAACCACCTTGGTCGTCCGAACGACACGCAAACACACACATAGCACCACATAGGCATTTGGCACACGCAATTTACTTTACGGACTCGATTCCGATATACGGATGCCGAGTTATCAGCCCATTTGCCCGATGAACCAACAGTTAGGCAAAAAGTCAAAAAGAGACCAAAACCACTTCTTGCGTCCGAACGACACGCAAACACACACATAGCACCACATAGGCATTTGCACGCTGCTATAACTTACGGACTCGATTCCGATATACGGATGCCGAAGTTATCACCCTGCTTGCCCGATGAACCAACAAAGCTAGGCAAAAAGCCAAAAAGAGACTAAAACCCGCTTCTGCATCCGAACGACACGCAAACACACACATAGCACCACATAGGGCATTTGGCACGCTGCTGTAACTTACGGACTCGATTCCGATATATACTTGATGCCGAAGTTATCGCCCCGCTTGTCTGATGAACCAACAGCTAGGCAAAAAGCCAAAAAGAGACCAAAACCCGCCTCTACCGTCCGAACGACACGCAAACACACACATAGCACCACATAGGCATTTGCACGACACAGTAACTTACGGACTCGATTCCGATATACGGATGCCGAAAGTTATCACCCTTGGTTCGATGAACCAACAGCTAGTAAAAAGCCAAAAAGAGACTAAAACCCACCTCACCCGTCCGAACGACACGCAAACACACACATAGCACCACATAGGCATTTTGGCACGCATGCAACTTACGGACTCGATTCCGATATACGGATGCCGAAAGTTATCAACCCGCTTGCCCGATGATGAACCAACAAAGCTAGGGCAAAAAGTCAAAAGAGACCAAAACCCGCCTTTGGCCGTCCGAATGACACGCAAACACACACATAGCACCACATAGGCATTTGGCACGCGCAGAACTTACAGAAACTTACGGACTCGATTCGACATATACGGATGCCGAAGTTATCACCTGCTTGCCTGATGAACCAATGCAGCTTAGGCAAAAAGCCAAAAAAGAGACTAAAACCCGCCTCTGCCGTCCGAACGACACGCAAACACACACACATAGCACCACATAGGCATTTGGCACGCTGCTGAGACTAACTTACGGACTCGATTCCGATATATATATACGATGTCGAAACGATCACTCGCTTGCTTGCCCGATGAACCAACAGCTAGGCAAAAAGCCAAAAGAGACTAAAACCCGCCTTTGGCCGTCCGAACGACACGCAAACACACACATAGCACCACATAGGCATTTGTCGCTGCTGAACTTACGGACTCGATTCCGATATACGGATGCCGAAGTTATCACCCTGCTTGCCGATGAACCAACAAAGCTAGGCAAAAAGCCAAAAAGAGACCAAAACCCGCCTTCTATCATCCGAACGACACGCAAACACACATATAGCACACATATAGGCATTTGGCACGCATTAACTTACGGACTCGATTCCGATATACGGATGCCGAAGTTATCACCTCTGCTTGCCTGATGAACCAACAAAGCTAGGCAAAAAGCCAAAGAGACCAAAACCCGCCTTTGGCCGTCCGAACGACACGCAAACACACACATAGCACCACATAGGCATTTGGCACGCGCGCAGTAACTTACGGACTCGATTCCGATATACGGATGATGTCGAAGTTATCACCCGCTTTGCCGATGAACCAACAGCTAGGCAAAAAGCCAAAAAGAGACCAAAACCCGCCTTTGGCGTCCGAACGACACGCAAACACACATATAGCACCACATAGGCATTTGCACATTGAAACTTACTTTACGACTCGATTCCGATATACGGATGCCGAAGTTATCAACCCATTTGCCCGATGAACCAACAAAGCAGTAAAAAAGTCAAAAAGAGACCAAAACCCGCTTTGGCCGTCCGAACGACACACAAAACACACACATAGCACCACATAGGCATTTGGCACGCTGCTGAAACTTACGGACTCGATTCCGATATACGGATGCCGAAAAAGAGATCACCTGCTTTGCCCGATGAACACAACAGCTAGTAAAAAAGCCAAAAAGAGACTAAAACCCGCCTCGTCCGTCCGAACGACACGCAAACACACACACATAGCACCACATAGGCATTTGGCACGCTGCACACTAACTTACGGACTCGATTCCGATATACGGATGTCGAAGTTATCACCCGCCGAAATTATTGCTGATGAACCAACAAGCTAGGCAAAAAGCCAAAAAGAGACTAAAACCCGCCTCTGGCCGTCCGAACGACACGCAAACACACACATAGCACCACATAGGCATTTGGCACGCGACATGTAACTTACGGACTCGATTCCGATATACGGATGCCGAAAGTTATCAAATTTGCTTTGCCCCGATGAACCAACAGCTAGGCAAAAAGCCAAAAAGAGACCAAAACCCGCCTCTTTATTGTCCGAACGACACGCAAACACACACATAGCACCACATAGGCATTTGGCACGCTACAGAACTTACGGACTCGATTCCGATATACGGATGCCGAAAGTTATCAACCCGCTTGCCCGATGAACCAACAAATAGGCAAAAAGTCAAAAGAGACCAAAACCCGCCTTTGGCCGTCCGAACGACACGCAAACACACACATAGCACCACATAGGCATTTGGCACGCTGCTGGACTAACTTACGGACTCGATTCCGATATACGGATGCCGAAAGTTATCACCTGCTTGCCCGATGAACCAACAACACATAGCTAGGCAAAAAGCCAAAAAAGAGACTAAAACCCGCCTTGAACCGTCCGAACGACACGCAAACACACACACACATAGCACCACATAGGCATTTGGCACGCTGCACTTACACGGACTCGATTCCGATATACGGATGTCGAAGTTATCACCTGCTTTGCCCGATGAACCAACAGCTAGGCAAAAAGCCAAAAAGAGACTAAAACCCGCCTTTGGCCGTCCGAACGACACGCAAACACACACATAGCACCACATAGGCATTTGGCATTCGCAGAACTAACTTACGGACTCGATTCTGATATACGGATGCCGAAAGTTATCACCCTGCTTGCCCGATGAACCAACAGCTAGGCAAAAGCCAAAAAAAGAGACCAAAACCCGCCTCTGGCCGTCCGAACGACACGCAAACACACATAGCACCACATAGGCATTTGCACGCTACTGTAACTTACGGACTCGATTCCGATATACGGATGCCGAAGTTATCACCCCGCTTGTCTGATGAACCAACAAAGCTAGGCAAAAAGTCAAAAAGAGACCAAAACCCGCCTTTGCCGTCCGAACGACACGCAAACACACACACATAGCACCACATAGGCATTTGGCACGCTGCTGTAACTTTACGGACTCGATTCCGATATACGGATGCCGAAGTTATCGCCTGCTTGCCCGATGAACCAACAAAGTAGGCAAAAAGCCAAAAAGAGACCAAAACCCGCTTTGGCCGTCCGAACGAACGACACGCAAACACACACATAGCACCACATAGGCATTTGGCACGCTGCTGTAACTTACGGACTCGATTCCGATATACGGATGCCGAAGTTATCACCCGCTTGCTCGATGAACCAACAGCTAGGGCAAAAAAGCCAAAAAGAGACCAAAACCCGCCTCTGGCCGTCCGAACGACACGCAAACACACACATAGCACCACATAGGCATTTGCACGCGCTGCAACTTACGGACTCGATTCCGATATACTTGGATGCCGAAAGTTATCAACCCGCTTGCCCTGATGAACCAACAGCTAGGCAAAAAGCCAAAAAGAGACCAAAACCCGCCTTTGGCCGTCCGAATGACACGCAAACACACACATAGCACCACATAGGCATTTGCACGCGCTGCAACTTACGGACTCGATTCCGATATACGGATGCCGAAGTTATCACCCGCTTGCCTGATGAACCAACAAGCTAGGCAAAAAGCCAAAAAGAGACCAAACCCGCCTTGGCCGTCCCGAACGACACGCAAACACACACATAGCACCACATAGGCATTTGGCACGCTGCAACTTACGGACTCGATTCCGATATACGGATGCCGAAAGTTATCACCTGCTCCCTTGCCCGATGAACCAACAAAAGAGGGCAAAAGCCAAAAAGAGACCAAAACCGCCTTTGCCGTCCGAACGACACGCAAACACACACACATAGCACCACATAGGCATTTGGCACGCTAAAGACCAAACTTTACGGACTCGATTCCGATATACGGATGCCGAAGTTATCACCTGCTTGCCTGATGAACCAACCAACAAACTAGGCAAAAAGCCAAAAAGAGACTAAAACCCGCCTTTGGCCGTCCGAACGACACGCAAACACACACATAGCACCACATAGGCATTTGCACGCTGGCTGAACTTTTACGGACTCGATTCCGATATACGGATGCCGAAGTTATCACCCGCTTTGCCCGATGAACCAACAGCTAGGCAAAAAGCCAAAAAGAGACCAAAACTCCGCCTTCTGTCCGTCCGAACGACACGCAAAACACACACATAGCACCACATAGGCATTTGCACGCTGCTGTAACTTTACGGACTCGATTCCGATATACGGATGCCGAAAGTTATCACCTGCTTGTCTGATGAACCAACAAAGCTAGGCAAAAAGCCCAAAAAGAGACTAAAACCCGCCTTGTCATCCGAACGACACGCAAACACACACATAGCACCACATAGGCATTTGGCACGCTGCTGCAAACAGCTTACGGACTCGATTCCACATATATACACCATGTCGAAAGTTATCAAATTTACGCTTGCCCGATGAACCAACAAGCTAGTATCAAAAAGCCAAAAGAGACTAAAACCCGCCTTTGTCCGTCCGAACGACACGCAAACACACACACAGCACCACATAGGCATTTGGCACGCTGCTGCAACTTACGGACTCGATTCCGAGATATATACGGATGCCGAAGTTATCACCTGCTTGTTCGATGAACCAACAGCTAGGCAAAAAAGCCAAAAAGAGACCAAAACCGCCTTTGGCCGTCCGAAACGACACGCAAACACACACATAGCACCACACATAGGTATTTGGCACGCAAACTGTAACTTACGCAACTACGGACTCGATTCCGATATACGGATGCCGAAAGTTATCACCCTGCTTGCCCGATGATGAACCAACAAGGGCAAAAAAAGCCAAAAAAGACTAAAACCAACCTTTGCAAAAAGAGACCAAAACGAACGAACGACACAAACACACACATAGCACCACATAGGCATTTGGCACGCATTGCAACTTACGGACTCGATTCCGATATACGGATGCCGAAGTTATCACCTGCTTGCCCGATGAACCAACAAGCAGGCAAAAAGTCAAAAAGAGACTAAAACCCGCCTTTCGTCCGTCCGAATGACACGCAAACACACACATAGCACCACATAGGCATTTGGCACGCTGCAGAAACTTACGGACTCGATTCCGATATATACGGATGCCGAAGTTATATCCCTGCTTTGCCCCGATGAACCAACGAAGCTAGGCAAAAAGCCAAAAAGAGACCAAAACCCGCCGACACGTCCGAACAACATACAACACACACATAGCACCACATAGGCATTGCATCACGCTGCCAACAAGTAGTTAGACTTAAACCCGGGACTCGATTCCGATATACGGATGCCGAAGTTATCACCCGCTTGCATATTTACGGACCGATGAACCAATGAGCAGGCAAAAAAAGCCAAAAGCCAAAAGAGACCAAACCCGCCTTTGGCCGTCCGAACGACACGCAAACACACACATAGCACCACATACATAGGCATTTGGCACGCTACAAACTTACGGACTCGATTCCGATATACGGATGTCCGAAAGTTATCACCTGCTTGCTCGAACCAACAGCTAGGCAAAAAAAAAAGAGACCAAACTCCGCCAAAACCTACGGCCGTCCGAACGACACGCAAAACACACACATAGCACCACATAGGCATTTGGCACGCTGCTTGTAACTTACGGACTCGATTCCGATATACGGATGTCGAAGTTATCACCTGCTTGCCTGATGAACCAACAAAGCTAGGCAAAAAGCCAAAAAGAGACTAAAACCCCTTTCACGTCCCGAACGACACGCAAACACACACATAGCACCACATAGGTATTTGGCACGCTGCTGTAACTTACGGACTCGATTCCGATATACGGATGCCGAAAGTTATCACCCGCTTGCCCGATGAACCAACAAAGCAGGCAAAAAGCCAAAAAGAGACCAAAACCCGCCTCTATCGTCCGAACGACACGCAAAACACACATATAGCACCACATAGGCATTTGGCACGCTGCTGTAAACTTATTGGACTCGATTCCGATATACACGGATGCCGAAGTTATCAACCTGCTTGCCCGATGAACCAACAAGCTAGGCAAAAAGCCAAAAAGAGACCAAAACCCGCCTCTACGTCCGAACGACACGCAAACACACACATAGCACCACATAGGCATTTGGCACGCTGCAACTTACGGACTCGATTCCGATATACGGATGCCGAAGTTATCACCTGCTTGCTCGATGAACCAACAAGCTAGGCAAAAGCCAAAAAGAGACTAAAACCCCTTCTACCATCCGAACGACACGCAAACACACACATAGCACACCACATAGGCATTTGCACGCGCTGCAGTAACTTACGGACTCGATTCCGATATACTTGATGCCGAAGTTATCACCCCGCTTGTCCGATGAACCAACAAAGCAGCAAAAAGCCAAAAAGAGACCAAAACCCGCCTTCTGCCGTCCGAACGACACGCAAACACACACATAGCACCACATAGGCATTTGGCACGCTGCAACTTACGGACTCGATTCCGATATACGGATGCCGAAGTTATCAACCCGCTTTGCCCGATGAACCAACAGCTAGTAAAAAAGCCAAAAAGAGACTAAAACCGCTTTGGCCTTGTCCGTCCGAACGACACGCAAACACACACATAGCACCACATAGGCATTTGCACGCGCTGCAGAACTTACGGACTCGATTCCGATATACGGATGTCGAAAGATCACCCCGCTTTGCCCGATGAACCAACAAAGCGCTAGGCAAAAAGCCAAAAAAGAGACTAAAACCCGCCCTATCGTCCGAACGACACGCAAACACACACACACACATAGCACCACATAGGCATTTGGCACGCTGCTACAACTTACGGACTCGATTCCGATATACGGATGCCGAAGTTATCACCCGCTTGCCCGATGAACCAACAAGCTAGGCAAAAAGCCAAAAGAGACTAAAACCCGCCTGCCGTCCGTCCGAACGACACGCAAACACACATATAGCACCACATAGGTATTTGGCACGCTGCAGAACTTACGGACTCGATTCCGATATACGGATGCCGAAGTTATCAAATTGCTGCTTGATGAACCAATGAACCAACAAGCTAGGCAAAAAGCCAAAAACACAGACCAAAACCCGCCTCAGTCCGAACGACACGCAAACACACACATAGCACCACATAGGCATTTGGCACGCACGCGATTAAACTTACGGACTCGATTCCGATATACGGATGCCGAAGTTATCAACCCGCTTGCCCGATGAACCAACAAATAGCTAGGCAAAAAGCCAAAAAGAGACCAAAACCCGCCTTTGCCGTCCGAACGACACGCAAACACACACACATAGCACCACATAGGCATTTGCACACGCGCTGCAACTTACGGACTCGATTCCGATATACGGATGCCGAAAAGAGACGTCACCTGCTTGCCCGATGAACCAACAAGCTAGGCAAAAAGCCAAAAAGAGACCAAAAAGCCAAAAGAGACCTTGTCCGAACGTCCGAACGACACGCAAACACACACATAGCACCACATAGGCATTTGGCACGCTGCAGAAACTTACGGACTCGATTCCGATATACGGATGCCGAAGTTATCAACCCTGCTTGCCCGATGAACCAACAAGCTAGGCAAAAAGCCAAAAAGAGACTAAAACCCGCCTTTGGCCGTCCGAACGACACGCAAACACACACATAGCACCACATAGGCATTTGGCACGCTGCTGCAACTTACGGACTCGACTCGATTCCGATATACGGATGCCGAAAGTTATCACCTGCTTGCCCGATGAACCAACAATAGCTAGGCAAAAAGCCAAAAAGAGACCAAAACCCGCCTTTATCGTCCGAACGACACGCAAACACACACATAGCACCACATAGGACATTTGCACGCTACGCAAACACAACTTACGGACTCGATTCGAGATATACACGGATGCCGAAGTTATCAAATCCGCTTGCCCGATGAACCAAACAAAAGCTAGGCAAAAAGCCAAAAAGAGACCAAAACCGCCTCTTTGTCCGTCCGAACGACACGCAAACACACACACATAGCACCACATAGGCATTTGCACGCTGCAACTTACGGACTCGATTCCGATATACACGGATGCCGAAGTTATCACCTGCTTGCCTCGATGAACCAACAGCTAGGCAAAAAGCCAAAAAAGAGACCAAACCCCGCCTTTGGCCGTCCGAACGACACGCAAACACACACATAGCACCACCACATAGTATTTGGCACGCTGCTGTAACTTACGGACTCGATTCGATATACGATGCCGAACTTACGGACTCGATTCCGATATACGATGCCGAAGTTATCACCTGCTTGCCCGATGAACCAACAAATAGGCAAAAAGCCAAAAAGAGACCAAAACCCGCCTTTGGCCGTCCGAACGACACGCAAACACACACACATAGCACCACATAGGCATTTGGCACGCAAACTTACGGACTCGATTCCGATATACGATGCCGAAGTTATCGCCTGCTTGCCCGATGAACCAACAGCTAGGCAAAAGCCAAAAAGAGACTAAAACCCGCCTTGGTCATCCGAACGACACGCAAACACACACACATAGCACCACATAGGCATTTGGCACGCGCTAGGTAACTTACGGACTCGACTCGATTCGATATACGGATGCCGAAGTTATCAACCTGCTTGCCCGATGAACCAACAAAGCTAGGGCAAAAAGTCAAAAAGAGACCAAAACCCGCCTTTACCGTCCGAACGACACGCAAACACACACATAGCACCACATAGGCATTTGCACGCTGCAAACTTACGGACTCGATTCCGATATACGGATGCCGAAGTTATCACCTGCTTGCCCGATGAACCAACAGCTAGGCAAAAAGCCAAAAAGAGACCAAAACCCGCCTTTGGCCGTCCGAACGACACGCAAACACACACACATAGCACCACATAGGCATTTGGCACGCGTAACAACTTGGACTAATATTGGACTCGATTCGATATATACGGATGCCGAAAGTTATCAAAAAGTCAAAAAGAGACTAAAACCGCTTTGCCCGATGAACCAACATAGCTAGGCAAAAAGCCAAAAAGAGACCAAAACCCGCCTTTGGCCATCCGAACGACACGCAAACACACACACATAGCACCACATAGGCATTTGGCACGCGCTGTAACTTACGGACTCGATTCCGATATACGGATGCCGAAGTTATCACCCGCTTGCCCGATGAACCAACAGCTAGGCAAAAAAGCCAAAAAGAGACCAAAACCCGCCTTCTGGCCGTCCGAACGACACGCAAACACACACATAGCACCACATAGGCATTTGGCACGCTAATATACATTACTTACGGACTCGATTCCGATATACGGATGCCGAAAGAGATCACCTGCTTGCCCGATGAACCAACAGCTAGGCAAAAAGCCAAAAAGAGACTAAAACCCGCTTTACGTCCGTCCGATATACGCAAACAAACACACACATAGCACCACATAGGCATTTGCACGCATAACTCGCTGTAAACTTACGGACTCGATTCGATATATACGATGCCGAAGTTAATCACCTGCTTGCCGATGAACTACCAACAGCTAGGGCAAAAAGCCAAAAAGAGACCAAAACTCCTTTGGCCGTCCGAACGACACGCAAACACACACATAGCACCACATAGGCATTTGGCACGCGCTGCTGTAACTTACGGACTCGATTCCGATATACGGATGCCGAAGTTATCACCTGCTTGCCCGATGAACCAATAGCTAGGCAAAAGCCAAAAAGAGACTAAAACCCGCCTTGGCCGTCCGAACGACACGCAAACACACACACATAGCACCACATAGGCATTTGGCACGCTGCAAACTTACGGACTCGATTCCGATATACGGATGCCGAAGTTATCACCTGCTTGCCGATGAACCAACAAAGCTAGGCAAAAAGTCAAAAAGAGACTAAAACCCGCCTCGGTCCCGAACGACACGCAAACACACACACATAGCACCACATAGGCATTTGGCACGCTACAGAACTTACGGACTCGATTCCGATATACGGATGCCGAAGTTATCACCCCGCTTGGCCCCCGATGAACCAACAACAGCTAGGCAAAAAGCCAAAAAAGAGACCAAAACCCGCCTTTGCCGTCCGAACGACACGCAAACACACACATAGCACCACATAGGCATTTGTAGCGCATGCAACCCGTAACAACTTAC
Organism: Panax ginseng; assembly: GCA_020205605.1. Classification (NCBI taxonomy): domain Eukaryota; kingdom Viridiplantae; phylum Streptophyta; class Magnoliopsida; order Apiales; family Araliaceae; genus Panax; species Panax ginseng. The sequence goes on from CM035139.1 coordinate 98,760,591, forward strand.
GGGACTCGATTCCGATATACATGATGTCGAAGTTATCAACCCGCTTGCCCGATGAACCAACAGCTAGGCAAAAAGCCAAAAGAGACCAAAACCCGCCTTCTATCGTCCGAACGACACGCAAACACACACATAGCACCACATAGGCATTTGGCACGCTATTGCAACTTACGGACTCGATTCCGATATACGGATGCCGAAGTTATCACCTGCTTGCCCGATGAACCAACAAGCTAGGCAAAAAGCCAAAAAGAGACCAAAACCGCCTCTGGCCGTCCGAACGACACGCAAACACACACATAGCACCACATAGGCATTTGGCACGCGCCACAGTAACTTACGGACTCGATTCCGATATACTTGATGCCGAAAGTTATCAAACCGCTTGCCTGGATGAACCAACAAAGTTAGGCAAAAAGCCAAAAAGAGACCAAACCCGCCTTTTGGCGTCCGAACGACACGCAAACACACACATAGCACCACATAGGCATTTGGCACGCTGCACAACACACTTACGGACTCGATTCCGATATACGGATGCCGAAGTTATCACCCGCTTTTGCCCGATGAACCAACAAGCTAGGCAAAAAGCCAAAAAGAGACCAAAACCCACCTTTGGCCGTCCGAACGACACGCAAACACACACATAGCACCACATAGGCATTTGGCACGCTACATAAACTTACGGACTCGATTCGAGATATACGGATGCCGAAGTTATCAACCCGCTTGTCCGATGAACCAACAAAGCTAGGCAAAAAGCCAAAAAGAGACTAAAACCCGCCTTTGTCCGTCTAAACGACACGCAAACACACACATAGCACCACATAGGCATTTGCACGAACCAACAGCTAGGCAAAAGCTAAAAGAGACCACGGACTCGATTCCGATATACGGATGCCGAAAGTTATCAACCTGCTTGCCTGACCCGATGAACCAACAAATAGGCAAAAAAGCCAAAAAAGAGACTAAAACCCGCCTCTGGCCGTCCGAACGACACGCAAACACACACATAGCACCACATAGGCATTTGGCACGCTGCAGTAACTTACGGACTCGATTCGATATACGGATGCCGAAGTTACACCTGCTTGCCCGATGAACCAACAAATAGGAGACAAAAAGCCAAAAAGAGACCAAAACACACATAGCACCACATAGTCGTCCGAACGACACGCAAAACACACATATAGCACCAATAAGCTAGGCATTTGGCACGAGACTAAAACTTACGGACTCCGATTCCGATATACGGATGCCGAAAGTTATCACGCATGCTTGGACCCGATGAACCAACAGCTAGGGCAAAAAGCAAAAAGAGACCAAACCCGCCTTGGCCGTCCGAACGACACGCAAAACACACACATAGCACCACATAGGCATTTTCGCACGCACACAGTTGCAACTTTACGGACTCGATTCCGATATACTTGATGCCGAAAGTTATCACCTGCTTGCCCGATGAACCAACAAATAGGGCAAAAAGCCAAAAAGAGACCAAAACCCGCCTTTGGCCGTCCGAACGACACGCAAACACACACATAGCACCAGCACCACATAGGCATTTGGCACGCTGCTGCAACTTTACGGACTCGATTCCGATATACGGATGCCGAAGTTATCACCTGCTTGCCCGATGAACCAACAAAGCTAGGCAAAAAAGCCAAAAAGAGACCAAAACCCGCCTTTGGCCGTCCGAACGACACGCAAACACACACATAGCACACACATAGCATTTGATTACGCAGCTAGGCAACTTACGAGTTACTAAAACTGCTTTTACTCGAACTCACATTCACGATATATTTGATGCCGAAGTTATCACCTGCTTTAATACCGATGAACCAACAAAGCTAGGCAAAAAGCCAAAAAGAGACCAAAACCAAAACCTTGGCCATTCCGAACGACACGCAAACACACACACATAGCACCACATAGGCATTTGGCACGCTGCTAAACTTACGGACTCGATTCCGATATACGGATGCCGAAAGTTATCACCTGCTTGATGAACCAACCAACAAAGGCAAAAAGCCAAAAAGAGACCAAAACCCGCCTCTTGGCCGTCCGAACGACACGCAAACACACACACATAGCACCACATAGGCATTTGCACACGCTGCAACTTACGGACTCGATTCCCGAATATATACGGATGTCGAAAGTTATCACCTGCTTGCCCGATGAACCAACAGCTTAGGCAAAAAGCCAAAAAGAGACCAAAACCCGCCTTACCGTCCGAACGACACGCAAACACACACATAGCACCACATAGGTATTTGGCACGCTGCAAACTTACGGACTCGATTCCGATATACGGATGCCGAAGTTCACCCGCTGTCACCCGAACCAACAGCTAGCAAAAAAGCCGATGAACCAACAAAGCTAGGCAAAAAGCCAAAAAGAGACTAAACCCCCTTTACGCACGTCCGAACGAACACGCAACACACACACATAGCACCACATAGGCATTTGGCACGCGCTACACATAACTTACGGACTCGATTCCGATATACTTGATGTCGAAGTTATCACCTGCTTGCCTGATGAACCAACAGCTAGGCAAAAGTCAAAAAGAGACCAAAACCCGCCTCGGCTCCGTCCGAACGACACGCAAACACACACATAGCACCACATAGGCATTTGGCACGCGCTTGTAACTTTACGGACTCGATTCCGATATACGGATGCCGAAGTTATCAACCTGCTTGCCCGATGAACCAACAAGCTAGGGCAAAAAGCCAAAAAGAGACTAAAACCCGCCTTTGGCCGTCCGAACGACACGCAAACACACACATAGCACCACATAGGCATTTGGCACGCTGCAGAACTTACGGACTCGATTCCGATATATTTGATGCCGAAAGTTATCACCCGCTTGCCCGATGAACCAACAAAAAGGCAAAAAGCCAAAAAGAGACTAAAACCGCTTCTATGGCCGTCCGAACGACACGCAAACACACACATAGCACCACATAGGCATTTGGCACGCTGCTAAACTTACGGACTCGATTCCGATATACGATGCCGAAAGTTATCACCCTGCTTGCCCGATGAACCAACAAAGCTAGGCAAAAAAAGCCAAAAAGAGACCAAAACCCGCCTCGGCCGTCCGAACGACACGCAAACACACACATAGCACCACATAGGCATTTGGCACGCACAATCTTACGGACTCGATTCCAATATACGGATGCCGAAGAGACTAAAACCCGCTTGAAGTTATCACCTGCTTGTCTGATGAACCAACAAGCTAGGCAAAAAGCCAAAAAGAGACCAAACCCACCTCATACCGTCGTCCGAACGACACGCAAAACACACACATAGCACCACATAGGCATTTGCACGCGCTGTAACTTACGGACTCGATTCCGATATACACGATGCCGAAAGTTATCACCCGCTTTTCCCGATGAACCAACAGCTAGGCAAAAAGCCAAAAAGAGACTAAAACCCGCCTTTGCCGTCCGAACGACACGCAAAACACACACATAGCACCACATAGGCATTTGCACGCTGCAACTTACGGACTCGATTCCGATATACGGATGCCGAAGTTATCACCTGCTTGCCCGATGAACCAACAGCTAGGCAAAAAGCCAAAAAGAGACCAAAACCCGCCTCGGTCATCCGAACGACACGCAAACACACACACATAGCACCACATAGGCATTTGGCACGCTACTAAACTTACGGATCTCGATTACGAGATACTCGATGCCGAAGTTATCATCCCGCTGCTTGCCCGATGAACCAACAATGCTAGGCAAAAGCCAAAAAGAGACCAAAACCCGCCGCTTCTTGTCCGAACGACACGCAAACACACACATAGCACCACATAGTATTTGGCACGCACGCGCTTACGGACTTAAAGCCACCTCGATTCCGAATAGAGATGTCGAAATCACCCACTGCCCGGATGAACCAACGACTAGGCAAAAAGCCACAAAGAGACCAAAACCACATATCCGTCCGAACGACACGCAAACACACACACATAGCACCACATAGGCATTTGGCACGCGCTGAACTTACGGACTCGATTCCGATATACGATGCCGAAAGTTATCAACCTGCGCTTGCCCGATGAACCAACAGCTAGGCAAAAAGCCAAAAAGAGACCAAAACCGCCTCAGTCATCCGAACGACACGCAAAACACACACATAGCACCACATAGGTATTTGCACACGCTGCAACTTACGGACTCGATTCCGATATACTTGATGCCGAAAGTTCATCACCCTGCTTGCCAACGATGAACCAACAAATAGCCAGGCAAAAGCCAAAAGAGACAAAAACCACTTTGCCGTCCGTCCGAACGACACGCAAACACACACATAGCACCACATAGGCATTTGGCACGCACAGAAACTTATACGGACTCGATTCCGATATACGGATGCCGAAGATAGTTATCACCCGCTTGGCCGATGAACCAATAGCTAGGCAAAAGCCAAAAAAGAGACTAAAACCCGCCTTCGGCCGTCCGAACGACACGCAAACACACACATAGCACCACATAGGCATTTGGCACGCTGCAAACTTACGGACTCGATTCGATATACGGATGCCGAAAGTTATCACCTGCTTCGCCCGATGAACGAACCAACAGCTAGGCAAAAAGCCAAAAAGAGACCAAACCCGCCTTCTATCATCCGAACGACACGCAAACACACACATAGCACCACATAGGCATTTGGCACGCTGCAAACTTAACGGACTCGATTCCGATATACGGATGCCGAAGTTATCACCTGCTTGCCCGATGAACCAACAAATAGCTAGGCAAAAAGCCAAAAAGAGACCAAAACCCCCTTTGGTCCGAACGACACGCAAACACACATATAGCACCACATAGGCATTTGGCACGCAACAGCTAAAACTTACGGACTCGATTCCGATATACGGATGCCGAAGTTATCACCTGCTTTTGCCCGATGAACCAACAGCTAGGGCAAAAAGCCAAAAGAGACCAAAACCCCGCCTTTGTCGTCCGAACGACACGCAAAACACACACATAGCACCACATAGGCATTTGGCACGCACGCTGTAACTTACGGACTCGATTCCGATATACGGATGCCGAAGTTATCACCTGCTTGTCTCATGAACCAACAGCTAGGCAAAAAGCCAAAAAGAGACTAAAACCCGCCTTTGGCGTCCGAACGACACGCAAACACACACATAGCACCACATAGGCATTTGGCACGCTGCAAACTTACGGACTCGATTCGATATACGGATGCCGAAAGATCACCTGCTTGCCCGATGAACCAACAAATTAGGCAAAAAGTCAAAAAGAGACTAAAACCCGCTTTGGCCGTCCGAACGACACGCAAACACACACATATAGCACCACATAGGCATTTATGCACGCACGCCATGTAACTTACGGACTCGATTCGATATACGGATGCCGAAGACAATCACTTCGACGGACGCTTGCCGATGAACCAAACCAAATAGGCAAAAGCCAAAAGAGACCAAAACCCGCCTCGGCCGTCCGAACGACACGCAAACACACACATAGCACCACATAGGCATTTGGCACGCTGCAGTAACTTACGGACTCGATTCCGATATACGGATGCCGAAAGTTATCACCTGCTTGCCCGATGAACCAACAATAGGGCAAAAAGCCAAAAAGAGACCAAAACCGCTTTGCCGTCCGAACGACACGCAAAACACACACATAGCACCACATAGGGCATTTGGCACGCCCGATGCAACCAACTTACGGACTCGATTCCGATATACGGATGCACACATAGCATATGCCGAAAGTTATCACCTGCTTGGACGATGAACCAACAGCTAGTAGGGCAAAAGCCAAAAGAGACCAAAAGACCCGCCTCTACGCCGTCCGAACGACACGCAAACACACACATAGCACCACATATAGGTATTTGCACGCTGCAGAACTTACGGACCTCGATTCCGATATACGGATGCCGAAGTTATCACCCACTTGCCCGATGAACCAACAAATAGGCAAAAAGCCAAAAAGAGACCAAAACCCGCCTTCTGGCCGTCCGAACGACACGCAAACACACACATAGCACCACATAGGCATTTGGCACGCTGCAACTTTACGGACTCGATTCCGATACACGATGCCGAAGTTATCACCCGCTTGGCTCCCGATGATGAACCAACAAAGCTAGGCAAAAGTCAAAAAGAGACCAAAACCCGCCTCTCTCGTCCGAACGACACGCAAACACACACACATAGCACCACATAGGCATTTGCACGCTGCTGCAACTTACGGACTCGATTCCGATATACGGATGCCGAAAGTTATCAAACCCGCTTGCCCGATGAACCAACAAAGCAAAAAGCCAAAAAGACCAAAACCCGCCTCACTCGTCCGAACGACACGCAAACACACACACATACACCACATAGGCATTTGGCACGCTGCTGCAACTTACGGACTCGATTCCGATATACGGATGCCGAAGTTATCACCTTTACGCTTGCCCGATGAAACCAAACACACACATAGGCAAAAAAGCCAAAAAGAGACCAAAACCCGCCTTTCAAAGTCCGAACGAACAAATACGCAAACACACACACATAGCACCACATAGGCATTTGGCACACGCTAAGAACTTACGGGACTCGATTCCGATATACGGATGCCGAAGTTATCACCTGCTTGCCCGATGAACCAACAAAGCTTAGGGCCAAAAGAGACCAAAACCCGCCTTTGGCCGTCCGAACGACACGCAAACACAAAACATAGCACCACATAGGCATTTGGCACGCTCCGAACGACACGATTCAAATATACATAGCACCATCATAGGCATTTGAACCACGCAGCTAGCAAAAAGTAAAAAGACTCAAACTCCGATTCGCATCCGACGATGCGAACACACACATAGCACCACATAGCTTGCACCGATGAACCAACAACGCCAGGGCAAAAAGCCAAAAAGAGACTAAAACCGCCCGCTTTGAAATGAACCAACAACATAGGCAAAAAGCCAAAAGAGACAAAACGCACACCGTCCAACACACACATAGCACCACATATACCGTATTTGGGCACGCACAAAAAGTAACTTTACGGACTCGATTCCGATATACGGATGCCGAAGTTATCACCCGCTTGCCCGATGAACCAACAAATAGGCAAAAAGCCAAAAAGAGACCAAAACCCGCCTTTGGCCGTCCGAACGACACGCAAACACACACATAGCACCACATAGGCATTTGGCACGCGCTGCAACTTACGGACTCGATTCCGATATACGGATGCCGAAAGTTATCACCCGCTTCACCCGATGAACCAACAAATAGGGCAAAAAGCCAAAAAGACCAAAACCCGCCTTTGGTCGTCCGAACGACACGCAAAACACACACATAGCACCACATAGGCATTTGCATGCTGCTGAAACTTACGGACTCGATTCCGATATACGGATGCCGAAAGTTATCAACCTGCTTTGCCTGATGAACCAACAGCTAGGCAAAAAGCCAAAAAAGAGACCAAAACCTCGCTTTCGGTCCGAACGACACGCAAACACACATATAGCACCACATAGGCATTTGGCACGCTGCAAACTTACGGACTCGATTCCATATATTTGGATGCCGAAGTTATCAACTTACGCTTACTTCGATGAACCAACAAGCTAGGCAAAAAGCCAAAAAGAGACCAAAACCCACTTTGGCCGTCCGAACGACACGCAAAAAACACACATATAGCACCACATAGGCATTTGGCACGCTGCTGCAACTTACGGACTCGATTCCGATATACGGATGCCGAAGTTATCACCTGCTTGCTCGATGAACCAACAGCTAGGCAAAAAGCCAAAAAGAGACCAAAACCCGCCTTTGCCGTCCGAACGACACGCAAACACACACATAGCACCACATAGGCATTTGCACGCCACAGAACTTACGGACTCGATTCCGATATACTTGATGCCGAAAGTTATCACCTGCTTGCCCTGATGAACCAACAGCTAGGGCAAAAGCCAAAAAGAGACCAAAACCCGCCTCGCCGTCCGAACGACACGCAAACACACACACACACACACATATAGCACCACATAGGCATTTGGCACGCCGAGCAGTAACTTACGGACTCGATTCTCCGATATACGGATGCCGAAGTTATCACAAAAACACTGCTGCTTGCCTGCGATGAACCAACAAGCTTAGGCAAAAAGCCAAAAAGAGACCAAAAAGAGACCGCCTTTGGCCGTCCGAACGACACGCAAACACACACATAGCACCACATAGGCATTTGGCACGCGCTGTAAACTTACGGACTCGATTCCGATATACGGATGCCGAAAGTTATCAACCCGCTTGCCCGATGAACCAACAAGCTAGGCAAAAAGCCAAAAGAGACTAAAACCCGCCTTTGGTCGTCCGAACGACACGCAAACACACACATAGCACCACATAGGCATTTGGCACGCTACAGTAACTTACGGACTCGATTCCGATATACGGATGCCGAAGTTATCACCTGCTTGGCCTGATGAACCAACAAGCTAGGCAAAAAGCCAAAAAAGAGACCAAAACCCGCCTTTGCCAGTCCGAACGACACGCAAAACACAACACAAAGACACACACGCACATAGGCACATACGGATGCGAAGTTATCACCTGCCTGGGCTTGAACTTACAAACTCGAGACTCCTATTCCATACACGCAAACACACACATAGCAACATAGGCATTTGCATCAAACCCGCTTCGATATACCGATGAACCAAACCAACAGCTAGGCAAAAAGCCAAAAAGAGACCAAAACCGCCTCGGCCGTCCGAACGACACGCAAACACACACATAGCACCACATAGGCATTTGGCACGCTGCTAAACTTACGGACTCGATTCCGATATACGGATGCCGAAGTTATCACCCGCTTTGCCCCGATGAACCAACAAGCTAGGCAAAAAGCCAAAAAGAGACCAAAACCCGCCTCTATCGTCCGAACGACACAAAAACACACATATAGCACCACATAGGCATTTGGCACGCTGCTAAACTTACGGACTCGATTCCGATATACGGATGCCGAAGTTATCAACCTGCTTGTCTGATGAACCAATAGTAGGCAAAAAGCCAAAAGAGACCAAAAGAGACTAAAACCCACCTCTTAGGCCATCCGAACGATACACGGACAAACACACACATAGCACCACATTTATCCGTCATAGGCATTAGCGCACGCACGTTGCACTTGTAACTTACGGACTCTCGATTCCGATATACGGATGCCGAAGTTATCACCCGCTTCCCGATGATGAACTTCGCTTGGGACCCGATGAACCAACAAAGGCAAAAAGCCAAAAAGAGACCAAAACCCGATGAACTTTCAAAAGCCGTCCGAAAAACGACAACGCACGCAAACACACACACATAGCACCACATAGGTATTTGCACGCTGCTAACTTACGGACTCGATTCCGATATACGGATGCCGAAAGTTATCAACCTGCTTGCCCGATGAACCAACAAAGCTAGGCAAAAAGCCAAAAAGAGACCAAAACCCGCCTCTACGTCCGAACGACACGCAAACACACACACACATAGCACCACATAGGCATTCGCACCACACAGTAACTTACGGACTCGATTCGATATACGGATGCCGAAAGTTATCAACCCGCTTTGCCCGATGAACCAACAAGCTAGGCAAAAAGCCAAAAGAGACCAAAACCCGCTTTTATCCGTCCGAACGACACAAACACACACATAGCACCACATAGGCATTTGGCACGCTGTAACTTACGGACTCGATTCCGATATACGGATGCCGAAGTTATCAACCTGCTTGCCCGATGAACCAACAAAGCTAGGGCAAAAAGCCAAAAAGAGACCAAAACCACGCTTTCCGGCCGAACGACACAAAAACACACACACATAGCACCACATAGGCATTTGGCACGCTGCTGTAACTTACGGACTCGATTCATATATACTTGATGTCGAAGTTATCAAACCCGCTTGCCCGATGATGAACCAACAGCTTAGGCAAAAAGCCAAAAAGAGACCAAAACTCGCCTTGGCCACGTCCGAACGACACGCAAACACACACATAGCACCACATAGGCATTTGGCACGCAAGCACAAACTTACGGACTCGATTCCGATATACTTTGATGCCGAAGTTATCACCCCGCTTGCCCGATGAACCAACAAATAGGCAAAAAGCCAAAAAAGAGACCAAAACCCGCCTCTGGCCGTCCGAACGACACGCAAAACACACATAGCACCACATAGGCATTTGGCACGCTGCAGAACTTACGGACTCGACTCGATTCCGATATACGGATGCCGAAGTTATCACCTGCTTGCCCCGATGAACCAACAATTAGGCAAAAAGCCAAAAAGAGACTAAAACCCGCCTTTTGGCCGTCCGAACGACACGCAAACACACACATAGCACCATAGCACCATTTGGCAGGCATTTGGCACGCTGGACTTACGGACTCGATTCGACGATATACGGATGTCGAAAGTTATCACCTTCGCTTGCCCGATGAACCAACAACAGCTAGCAAAAAGCCGTAAAAGAGACCAAAACCCGCCTCTTGCCGTCCGAACGACACGCGCAAACACACACATAGCACCACATAGGCATTTGGCACGCACAGTAACTTACGGACTCGATTCCACGCACGATGCCGAAAGTTATCACCTCGCTTATCACCCGATGAACCAACAAATATTAGGCAAAAAGCCAAAAGAGACTAAAACCCGCCTTGGCCGTCCGAACGACAAACACAAACACACACATAGCACCACATAGTAATTCGCACGCGATTCCGATACGCGCCCGCTGTACCACTAACAGCTAGGACTCGACCAAAACCACTTTCGATACGACACGCAAACGACACATAGCACCACATAGCTATTCTCGATGAACCAACAACTTAGGGCAAAATTCCAAAAAGAGACCAAAACCCGCCTTCGCTTGTCCGAACGAACACGCAAAAGTCACAAAGAGCACCAAATAGGCATTCGCACACGCCTAAACTTACGGACTCATTCACATATATACGGATGTCGAAGTTATCACTCCCGATATACGGATGTCGATGAACCAACAATAGATAAAAAGCCAAAAAAGAGACCAAACCCGCCTTTGGCCGTCCGAACGACACGCAAACACACACATAGCACCACATAGGCATTTGGCACGCTGCAGAAACTTACGGACTCGATTCCGAGATATACGGATGCCGAAGTTATCGCCCCGCTTGCCCGATGAACCAACAGCTAGGCAAAAAGCCAAAAAGAGACTAAAACCCGCCTTTGGCCATCCGAACGACACGCAAACACACACATAGCACATAGGCACATAGCTAAAGCAACTTACGGACTCATATACGGATGTCGAAGTTATCACCATTCTCACGAATGAACCAACAAATAGGGCAAAAGCCAAAAGAGACTAAAACCCGCTTTCCGTCCGAACGACACTCGAACACACACATAGCACCACATAGGCATTTGGCACGCCATAACTTACGGACTCGATTCCGATATACTTGATGCCGAAAGTTATCAACCCGCTTGCCCGATGAACCAACAAGCTAGGCAAAAAGCCAAAAAGAGACCAAAACCCGCCTTGGCCGTCCGAACGACACGCAAACACACACACATAGCACCACATAGGCATTTGGCACGCTGCTGCAATAACTTACGGACTCGATTCCGATATATACGGATGCCGAAGTTATCAACCTGCTTGCCCGATGAACCAACAAGCTAGGCAAAAAGCCAAAAAGAGACTAAAACCCGCCTTTGTCCGTCCGAACGACACGCAAACACACACATATAGCACCACATAGGCATTTGCACGCAAGTTACGGACTCATTCTTACGGACTCGATTCCGATATACGATGCCGAAGTTATCGCCTTTGCCACATGAACCAACAATGAACCAAGTCAAAAAGAGACCAAAACTCCGCCAAAAAGAGACTAAAACACACAAACACACATAGCACCACATAGGCATTTGGCACGTTTGGCCATGCCGAACTTACGCCTGCTTGGACCCGATGAACCAACAGCTAGGCAAAAAGTCAAAAGAGACATAGCACCACATAACGACATTCAAACACACACATAGCACCACATAGGTATTTGGCACGCTGCAAACTTACGGACTCGATTCCGATATACGGATGTCGAAGTTATCACCCCTTTTGCCCGATGAACCAACAGCTAGGCAAAAAGCCAAAAAGAGACTAAAACCCGCCTACCGTCCGAACGACACGCAAAACACACACATAGCACCACATAGGCATTTGGCACGCTGTAAACTTACGGACTCGATTCCGATATACGGATGCCGAAAGTTATCACCTGCTTGTTCGATGAACCAACAATAGGCAAAAAGCCAAAAAGAGACCAAAACCCGCCTTTACGTCCGAACGACACGCAAACACACACACATAGCACCACATAGGCATTTGGCACGCTACAGAAACTTACGGACTCGATTCCGATATACGGACCAAAGCCGAAAGATCAAACCATGCTTGCCGATGAACCAACAAGCTTAGGCAAAAAGCCAAAAAAGAGACCAAAACCCACCTTTTCCGTCCGAACGACACGCAAACACACACATAGCACCACATAGGCATTTGGCACGCTGCACGCAACTTTACGGACTCGATTCCGATATACGGATGCCGAAGTTATCACCTGCTTGTCTGATGAACCAACAACAATGCAGCAAAAAGCCAAAAAGAGACCAAAACCCGCCTCTACGTCCGAACGACACGCAAACACACACATAGCACCACATAGGCATTTGGCACGCTGCTAAACTTACGGACTCGATTCCGATATACGGATGCCGAAGTTATCAACCCGCTTGTCCGATGAACCAACAAGCTTAGGCAAAAAAAACCAAAAGAGACCAAAACCCGCCTTGGCCGTCCGAACGACACACAAACACACACATAGCACCACATAGGCATTTGGCATGCTGCAGAACTTACGGACTCGATTCCAAAAAGAGATAAAACCTCCTTTATGTCGAAGTTATCACATAGCACCACATAGGCATTTGCACGCGATGAACCAACAATATTCCGCTAGGCAAAAAGCCAAAAAGAGACCAAAACCCGCCTTTGCCGTCCGAACGAACGACACGCAAACACACACATAGCACCACATAGGCATTTGGCACGCACACTGTAACTTACGGACTCGATTCCGATATACGGATGCCGAAGTTATCAACCTTCTTTGGTCTCCGATGAACCAACAAAGCTAGGCAAAAAGTCAAAAGAGAGACTAAAACCCGCCTTTGGCCGTCCGAACGACACGCAAACACACACATAGCACCACATAGGCATTTGGCACGCGCTGTAACTTACGGACTCGATTCCGATATACGGATGCCGAAAGACGTATCACCACTCGGCTTGCCCGATGAACCAACAAGCTAGTAAAAAGCCAAAAAGAGACCAAAAACCCACACATAGAGCCCATATATTTGAATTCAACGACACGCAAACACACACATAGCACCACATAGGCATTTGCACGCTGCTAACAAACTTACGGACTCGATTCCGATATACGGATGCCGAAAGTTATCACATACCGCTTTTGCCCGATGAACCAACAGCTAGGCAAAAGCCAAAAAGAGACCAAAACTCGCCTTTGCCATCCGAACGACACGCAAAACACACACATAGCACCACATAGGCATTTGGCACGCGTAAACTTACGGACTCGATTCGATATATACGGATGCCGAAGTTATCACCTGCTTGCCCGATGAACCAACAAGCTAGGCAAAAAGCCAAAAAGAGACCAAACCCGCCTTACCGTCTCGAACGACACGCAAACACACACACATAGCACCACATAGGCATTTGGCACGCGCTGTAACTTACGGACTCGATTCCGATATACGGATGCCGAAGTTATCAACCTGCTTGCCCGATGAACCAACAAAGCTAGGCAAAAAGCCAAAAAGAGACCAAAACCCGCCTTTGCCGTCCGAACGACACGCAAACACACACATAGCACCACATAGGCATTTGCACGCTGGCAGAAATTACGGACTCGATTCGATTCGATATACGGATGCCGAAGTTATCACCTTCGCTCTTACTGAACGAACCAACACACTAGGCAAAAAAAGCCAAAAGAGACCAAAACCCGCCTTTCTACCGTCCGAACGACACGCAAAAACACACACATAGCAGCACATATAGGCATTTGGCACGCACACAGAACTTACGGACTCGATTCCGATATACGGATGCCGAAGTTATCACCCGCTTTGCCCGATGAACCAACAAGCTAGGCAAAAAGCCAAAAAGAGACTAAAAACCCGCTTTGTCCGTCCGAACGACACGCAAAACACACACATAGCACCACATAGGCATTTGGCACGCGCTAAAACTTACGGACTCGATTCCGATATACGGATGCCGAAGTTATCACCCCGCTTGCCCGATGAACCAACAAATAGCTAGGCAAAAGCCAAAAAGAGACTAAAACCCGCCTTTGGCCGTCCGAACGACACGCAAAAACACACACATAGCACCACATAGGCATTTGGCACGCTGCTGTAACTTACGGACTCGATTCCGATATACGGATGCCGAAAGTTATCACCCCGCTTGTCCCGATGAACCAACAAACTAGGCCAAAAGCCAAAAAAGAGACCAAAACCGCCTTCTGCCGTCGATACGCAAACACACACAAACACACACATAGCACCACATAGGCATTTGGCACGCTACTAAAGAGACTATAGGAAACTCGATTCCATTCATATACGACGCACATGAATTGTTATCACTCGCTTTTCCGATATACTGATGAACCAACATGAACCAGGCAAAAAAGCCAAAAAGAGACCAAAACCCGCCTTGGCTCGTCCGAACGACACGCAAACACACACATAGCACCACATAGGCATTTGGCACGCTGCTGTAACTTACGGACTCGATTCCGATATACTTGGATGCCGAAGTTATCAACCCGCCTTTCCCGATGAACCAACAAGCTAGGCAAAAAGCCAAAAAGAGACTAAAACCCGCCCGCCGTCCGAACGTCCATCAAACACACGCAAACACACATATAGCACCACATAGGCATTTGGCACGCTGGAAACTTACGGACTCCCTGATTCCGATATATACGGATGCCGAAAGTTATCACCTGCTTGCCCGATGAACCAACAAATAGGGTAAAAGCCAAAAAGAGACCAAAACCCGCCAACAGCCGTCCGAACGACACGCAAACACACACATAGCACCACATAGGCATTTGCATTTGCACGCAAACTTACGGACTCGATTCCGATATACGGATGCCGAAAGTTATCACCTCGCTTGCCCGATGAACCAACAGCTAGGCAAAAAGCCAAAAAGAGACCAAAACCCGCCTTGGCCGTCCGAACGACACGCAAAACACACACACATAGCACCACATAGGCATTTGGCACGCGCTTGTAAACTTACGGACTCGATTCCGATATACGGATGCCGAAGATCACCAACCCGATGAACCAACAGCTAGGCAAAAAGCCAAAAAGAGACCAAAACCCGCCTTTGGCCGTCCGAACGACACGCAAAACACACACATAGCACCACATAGGCATTTGGCACGCTGCTGCAAACTTACGGACTCGATTCCGATATACGGATGCCGAAGTTATCGTACTTTCGGTTTTGCCCGATGAACTAACAAAACCCCCTTGCAAAAGCCGAAAAAGAGACCAAAATTCCACGCTTTGCCGTCCGAACGACACGCAACACAACATAGCACCACATAGGCATTTAGGCACCAGCCAAAAAGAGACGGACTCGATTCAACGATATACGGCATGCCGAACCATATCAAATTGCTTGGACACGGATGAACTAACAAACCCGAGGCTAAAAAGCCGAAAAGAGACCAAAACTCACTGGCCGTCCGAATGACATACGCAAACACACACATAGCACCACATAGGCATTTGGCACGCTGCTGAACTTACGGACTCGATTCCGATATACGGATGCCGAAAACAAAAGCATCACCTCGATGGATGAACAAATAAGCAGGCAAAAACCAAAAAGAGACTAACCCGCCCCTTTGGTCCCAACGACACGCAAACACACACATAGCACCACATAGGCATTTGGCACGCTGCTGTAACTTACTTACGGACTCGATTCATATACGGATGCCGAAGTTATCGTACCTGCTTTGCCCGATGAACCAACAACTTAGGCAAAAAGCCAAAAAGAGACCAAAACCCGCCTTTGGCCGTCCGAAACGACACGCAAACACACACATAGCACCACATAGGCATTTGGCACAAAAAACAAACTTACGGACTCGATTCCGATATACGGATGCCGAAAGTTATCGCCTCGCTTTATCGCCTGCTTGCCCGATGAACCAACAAAGCTAGGCAAAAAGCCAAAAAGAGACCAAAACCCACCTCTTGCCGTCCGAACGACACGCAAACACACACACATAGCACCACATAGGCATTTGGCACGCTGCAAACTTACGGACTCGATTCCGATATACACGGATGCCGAAGTTATCACCACGCTTTGCCCGATGAACCAACAAGCTAGGCAAAAGCCGCCAAAAAGAGACCAAAACCCCTCTTTGGCCGTCCGAACGACACGCAAACACACACATAGCACCACATAGGCATTTGGCACGCTAAGCAGAACTTACGGACTCGATTCCGATATACGGATGCCGAAAGTTATCACCTGCTTGCCTGATGAAACCAACAAGCTAGGCAAAAAGCCAAAAAGAGACCAAAACCCGCCTTACCGTCCGAACGACACGCAAAACACACACATAGCACCACATAGACATTTGGCACGCTACAGAAACTTACGGACTCGATTCCGATATACGGATGCCGAAGTTATCACGCTGCTTGCCCGATGAACCAACAGCTTAGGCAAAAAGCCAAAAAGAGACTAAAACCCGCCTCTATCGTCCGAACGACACGCAAACACACACATAGACACCACATAGGATTTGCACGCTGCAGCAACTTACGGACTCGATGCACGAACAAACTTAAAAGAGAGACTAAAACCGACCGTCCGAACGACACGCAAACACACACACATAGCACCACATAGTTATTCAAACTTACCTCGATTCGATATACTGGATGCCGAATCACCTGCTGCCCGATGAACCAACAGCCAGGCAAAAAGCCAAAAAGAGACCAAAACCGCTTTGGCCGTCCGAACGACACGCAAACACACACACAGCATAGCACACATAGGCATTTGGCACGCTGCAAACTTACGGACTCGATTCCGATATACGGATGCCGAAGTTATCACCTGCTTGCCCGATGAACCAACAAAGGCTAGGCAAAAAGTCAAAAGAGACTAAAACCGCCTCGGTCGTCCGAACGACACGCAAACACACACACATAGCACCACATAGGCATTTGGCACGCTGCTGTAACTTACGGACTCGATTCCGATATACGGATGCCGAAAGTTATCACCTCTTTTGTCCGATGAACCAACAAATAGGCAAAAAGCCAAAAAGAGACCAAAACCCGCCTTTATCGTCCGAACGACACGCAAACACACACATAGCACCACATTTAGGCATTTGGCACGCACTCGATTCCGAACTTACCGGACTCGCCTGCTTCGATGAACCAACAAGCAGGCAAAAGCCAAAAGAGACTAAACCCGCTTATGGCCGTCCGAACGACACGCAACACACACAAGCACCACATAGGCATTTGGCACGCTGTGCAACTTAACGGACTCGATTCCGATAAACGGATGCCGAAGTCATCAAGCTAAACCATTCGATGAAACAAAGTAGGCAACACAAAAAAACACACACAAAGCACCACATTGGCATTCCGCACGCTACTAAAACTTACACACTCGACCACATAGGGATTCCGAACGCATCACTTACTTGCTTGCTCGATGAACCAACAATGCCGAAGGCTAAAAAGCCAAAAAAAGTCAAGACCAAAAAACCCGCCCTATTGCATCCGAACGACACGCAAACACACACATATAGCACCACATAGGCATTTACACGCTACAAGTAACTTACGGACTCGATTCCGATATACACGGATGCCGAAGTTATCACCTGCTTGGCCCGATGAACCAACAAAGCTAGGCAAAAAGCCAAAAGAGACCAAAACTCCGCCTTTGGCCGTCCGAACGACACGCAAACACACACATAGCACCACATAGGCATTTGGCACGCTGCTCGACTTACGGACTCGATTCACTTGTCGATAACACAGCTAGATGCCGAAAGTTATCAAAACCCGCTTGCCCGATGAACCAATAGCTAGGCAAAAAGCCAAAAAGAGACCAAAACCCGCCTTTGCCCTTCCGTCCGAACGACACGCAAACACACACATAGCACCACCACATAGGCATTTGGCACGCTGCTGTAACTTACGGACTCGATTCGATATATACGGATGTCGAAAGTTATCACCTGCTTGCCCGATGAACCAACAAATAGGCAAAAAGCCAAAAAAGAGACCAAAACCGCCTCGGCCGTCCGAACGACACGCAAACACACACATAGCACAAGATCACATAGGCATTTGGCACGCCACACTACACGGACTTACGGACTCGATTCATTGATATACGATGATGCCGAAGTTATCGCCTGCTTAGCACCACATAGTATTCACCGATGAACCAACAGCTAGGCAAAAAGCCGAAGTTAAGAGACCAAACCACCCGCCTTGCATCCGAACGAAACGACACGCAAACACACACATAGCACCACATAGGCATTTGGCACGCTGCTAAACTTACGGACTCGATTCCGATATACGGATGCCGAAGTTATCACCTGCTTGCCCGATGAACCAACAGCTAGGCAAAAAGCCAAAAAGAGACTAAAACCCGCTTCTACGGCCATCCGAACGACACGCAAACACACACATAGCACCACATAGGCATTTGGCACGCTGTAACTTACGGACTCGATTCCGATATACGGATGCCGAAGTTATCACCCCGCTTGCCCGATGAACCAACAAGCTAGGCAAAAAGCCAAAAAGAGACCAAAACCCGCCTTGGCGTCCGAACGACACGCAAACACACACATAGCACCACACATAGGCATTTGCACGCTTGTAACTTACGGACTCGATTCCGATATATACGGATGCCGAAAGTTATCAAATCCGCTTACGATGAACTCGATTTAGAAAAAAGCAAAAAGAGACTAAAACCCGCTGGCCGTCCGAACGACATCAAACACACACATAGCACCATGGCATTTGCACACTGCGAAACTTAACTCGATTCCGATATACGGATGCCGAAGTTATCAAATCGCTTGCTTAGGCAAAAAGCCAAAAAGAGACCAAAACCCGCCTTCGGCCGTCCGAACGACACGCAAACACACACATATAGCACCACATAGGCATTTGGCACGCGCTGTAACTTACGGACTCGACTCGATTCCGATATACGGATGCCGAAGTTATCACCTGCTTGCCCCGATGAACCAACAAGCTAGGCAAAAAGTCAAAAAGAGACTAAAACCCGCCTTTGGCCGTCCGAACGACACGCAAACACACACATAGCACCACATAGGCATTTGGCACGCTGCTGTAACTTACGGACTCGATTCGATATACGGATGTCGAAGTTATCACCCGCTTGCCCGATGAACCAACAGCTAGGCAAAAAGCCAAAAGAGACCAAAACCCGCCTCGGGCCGTCCGAACGACACGCAAACACACACATAGCACCACATAGGCATTTGCACGCTGCTGTAACTTACGGACTCGATTCCGATATACGGATGCCGAAAGTTATCGCCTCCGCTTGCCCGATGAACCAACAAAGCTAGGCAAAAAGCCAAAAAGAGACCAAAACCCGCCTTTGTCCCGAACGACACGCAAAACACACACATAGCACCACATAGGCATTTGGCACGCTAGTAACTTACGGACTCGATTCCGATATACGGATGCCGAAGTTATCACCCTGCTTGCCCGATGAACCAACAGCTAGGCAAAAAGTCAAAAAGAGACCAAAACCCCGCCTTGGCCGTCCGAACGACACGCAAACACACACATAGCACCACATAGGCATTTGCACGCTGCAACTTACGGACTCGATTCCGATATACGGATGCCGAAGTTATCACCTGCTTGCCCGATGAACCAACAGCTAGGTAAAAAGCCAAAAACTAAAGACCAAACTCGCACACATAGGTACGTCCGAACGACACGCAAACACACACACATAGCACCACATAGGCATTCGAGACACGCACGCGTGTAACTACACGGACTCGATTCCGATATACGGATGCCGAAAGTTATCACCTGCTTGCCCGATGAACCAACAAGCTTAGGCAAAAGCCAAAAAGAGACCAAAACCCGCCTTTCTATCGTCCGAACGACACGCAAACACACACATAGCACCACATAGGCATTTGGCACGCTGCTGCAACTTACGGACTCGATTCCGATATACGGATGCCGAAGTTATCACCCCGCTTGCCCGATGAACCAACAAAGCTAGGCAAAAAGCCAAAAAGAGACCAAAACCCGCCTTTCATTGTCCGAACGACACGCAAACACACACATAGCACCACATAGGGCATTTGGCACGCTGCTGCAACTTACGGACTCGATTCCGATATACGGATGCCGAAAGTTATCAACCCGCTTGCCCGATGAACCAACAAGCTAGGCAAAAACCAAAATCCGCCCTTGGCCAAAAAGAGACTAAAACCCGCCTTTAGGCCGTCCGAACGACACGCAAACACACACATAGCACCACATAGGCATTTGGCACGCGCTAGGCAAAAAGCCTTAAGAGACCAAACTCGATTCCGATATACGGATGCCGAAAGATCGCCCTGCTTTTTACGCCCGATGAACCAACAAATAGGCAAAAAGTCAAAAAAAAGAGACCAAAACTCGCCTTTGCCCGTCCGAACGACACGCAAACACACACACATATAGCACCACATAGGCATTTGCACGTCGCACGTAACTTACGGACTCGATTCCGATATACGGATGCCGAAAGTTATCAACACGCTTGCCCGATGAACCAACAAAACAGCTAGGCAAAAAGCCAAAAAGAGACCAAAACCACCTTTGGTCAGTCCGAACGACACGCAAACACACACATAGCACCACATAGGCATTTGGCACGCTGCTAAACTTACGGACTCGATTCCGATATACGGATGCCGAAGTTATCACCCCTGCTTGCCCGATGAACCAACAGCTAGGCAAAAAGCCAAAAAGAGACCAAAACCCGCCTTGGCCGTCCGAACGACACGCAAACACACACATAGCACCACATAGGCATTTGGCACGCTGCTGTAACTTACGGACTCGATTCCGATATACGGATGCCGAAGTTATCACCCGCTTTCCGATGAACCAACAAAAGCCAAGGCAAAAAGTCAAAAAGAGACCAAACCCACGCCTAGGCATTCGTCCGAACGACACGCAAACACACACATAGCACCACATAGGCATTTGCACGCGGCAAGCTAACTTACGGACTCGATTCCGATATACGGATGCCGAAAGTTATCACCTGCTTGCCCGATGAACCAACAAAGCAGGGCAAAAAGCCAAAAAGAGACCAAAACCCGCCTTTGGCCATCCGAACGACACGCAAACACACACATAGCACCACATAGGCATTTGGCACGCTACTGTAACTTACGGACTCGATTCCGATATACGGATGCCGAAAGACGTCACCTGCTTGCCCGATGAACCAACAGCTAGGCAAAAAGCCAAAAAGAGACCAAAACCCGCCTCTGGCCGTCCGAACGACACGCAAACACACACATAGCACCACATAGGCATTTGGCACGCTGCAGAACTTACGGACTCGATTCCGATATACGGATGCCGAAGTTATCACCTGCTTGCCTGATGAACCAACACAGCTAGGCAAAAAGCCAAAAAGAGACCAAAACACCGCTTCCATTCCGAACGACACACGCAACACACACATAGCACCACATATAGGCATTTGGCATGAACCAACAGCAAAGTCAAAAAGACGGACTCGATTCGCAAATATACGGATGCCGAAGTTATCGTACTGCTTGCCCGATGAACCAACAAAGCTAGGCAAAAAAAGCCAAAAAGAGACTAAAACCCGCCTTTGGCCGTCCGAACGACACGCGCACACACACACATAGCACCACATAGGCATTTGGCACGCGCTGTAACTTACGGACTCGATTCCGATATACGGATGCCGAAGTTATCACCCCGCTTGTCCCGATGAACCAACAAAGCTAGGCAAAAAGCCAAAAAGAGACCAAAACCCGCTTTGGCCGTCCGAACGACACGCAAACACACACATAGCACCACATAGGCATTTGGCACGCTGCTGAAACTTACGGACTCGATTCCGATATACGGATGCCGAAGTTATCGCCCGCTTGCCGATGAACCAACAAACGACACGCTAGGCAAAAAGCCAAAAAGAGACCAAAACGCGCCTTTGGCTCGTCCGAACGACACGCAAACACACACATAGCACCACATAGGCATTTGCACGCTGCAGAAAAAACTTACGGACTCAAATTCACACATATACCACATAGGATTTGCACGAAACTTATCACCTGCTTCCGATATACCGATGAACCAACAAAACCTAGGCTAGGCAAAAAGCCAAAAAGAGACTAAAACCCGCTTTGGCGTCCGAACGACACGCAAACACACACATATAGCACCACATAGGCATTTGGCACGCTGCTGTAACTTACGGACTCGATTCCGATATACGGATGCCGAAGTTATCACCTGCTTGCCTCGATGAACCAACAAAGCTAGGCAAAAAGCCAAAAAGAGACCAAAACCCGCCTTTGCCGTCCGAACGACACGCAACACACACACACCACATAGGCATTTGGCACGCACAACTAGGACTCGATTTCGATTACGCACGCTTGCCCGATGAACCAACAAATAGGCAAAAAGCCAAAAGAGACTAAAACTCACGCGACTACGCAAACACACACATAGCACCACATAGGCATTTGCACGCGACAGTCGGATTCGATATACTTGAATGTTATCACCTGCTTGTCTCGATGAACCAACAGCTAGGCAAAAAGCCAAAAAGAGACCAAAACCCTTTTATCGTCCGAACGACACGCAAACACACACATAGCACCACATAGGCATTTGGCACGCTAAGCAGTAACTTACGGACTCGATTCCGATATACGGATGCCGAAGTTATCACCCCTTTGCCCGATGAACCAACAAGCTAGGCAAAAGCCAAAAAGAGACCAAACCCGCCTTTTGCCGTCCGAACGACACGCAAACACACACATAGCACCACATAGGCATTTGGCACGCTGCAGTAACTTACGGGACTCGATTCGATATACGGATGCCGAAGTTATCACCTGCTGCTTGCCCGATGAACCAACAAATAAAGCAAAAAAAAAGAGACCAAAAAGACCGACCGTCCGAACTCACGCAAACACACACATAGCACCACCGAATCGGACACGCAAACACACACATATAGCACCACATAGGCATTTGGGCAAAAGTCAAAAGAGACTAAAACCCGTAACTTACACGGACTCACATTCACCACATATATTTGGATGCCGAAATCTACACGGACTCGATTCCGCTTGCTCGATGAACCAACCAATGAACCAAAGGCAAAAAGCCAAAAAGAGACCAAAACCCGCCTCTGGCCGTCCGAACGACACGCAAACACACACATAGCACCACATAGGCATTTGCACGCTGCTGTAACTTACGGACTCGATTCCGATATACGGATGCCGAAGTTATCACCTGCTTGCCCGATGAACCAACAAAGCTAGGCAAAAAGCCAAAAAGAGACCAAAACCCGCCTCTTTCCGTCCGAACGACACGCAAACACACACACACATAGCACCACATAGGCATTTTTGGCACGCTGTAACTTACTTACGGACTCGATTCCGATATACGGATGCCGAAAGTTATCACCCGCTTGGCCCGATGAACCAACAAGCTAGGGCAAAAAGTCAAAAAGAGACCAAAACCCGCCGGCCGTCCGAACGACACGCAAACACACACACATAGCACCACATAGGCATTTGCACACGCACACTGTAACTTACGGACTCGATTCCGATATACGGATGCCGAAAGTTATCATCCCGCTTGCCCGATGAACCAACAAAGCTAGGCAAAAAGCCAAAAAAGAGACCAAAACCCGCCTTTACCGTCCGAACGACACGCAAACACACACACATAGCCACATAGGCATTTGGCACGCTGCAAACTTACGGACTCGATTCGATATAACTGCCGACACGGAACCAACAGCTAGGCTCGAAAAGAGACCAAAACCGATATCATCCGACGGATGCCGAAATAGCACCATCACCTGCTTTGCCGATGAACCAACAGCTAGGCAAAAAGCCAAAAAGAGACTAAAACCCGCCTTGGCCGTCCGAACGACACGCAAACACACACATAGCACCACATAGGCATTTGGCACGCTGCAAACTTACGGACTCGATTCCGATATACGGATGCCGAAGTTATCACCCCGCTTGCCCGATGAACCAACAGCTAGGCAAAAAGCCAAAAAGAGACCAAAACCCGCCTTTGGCCGTCCGAACGACACGCAAAACACACATATAGCACCACATAGGCATTTGGCACGCGCTGTAACTTACGGACTCGATTCCGATATACGGATGTCGAAGTTATCAAATTTCGTTGTTCGATGAACCAACAAAGCTAGGGCAAAAAGCCAAAAGAGACCAAAACCGCTTCTTTGCCATCCGAACGACACGCAAACACACACATAGCACCACATAGGCATTTGGCACGCTGCAAACTTACGGACTCGATTCCGATATACGGATGCCGAAAGTTATCACCCCGCTTTGCCCGATGAACCAACAACAGCTAGGCAAAAAGTCAAAAAGAGACCAAAACCGCTTCTACCGTCCGAACGACACACAAAAACACACACATAGCACCACATAGGCATTTGGCACGCGCTGCAACTTACGGACTCGATTCCGACATACGGATGCCGAAAGACACCCGCACACATAGCACCACATAGGCATTCGCACCGATGAACCAACAAATAGGGCAAAAAGCCAAAAAGAGACCAAAACCCGCCTTCTGGCCGTCCGAACGACACGCAAACACACACATAGCACCACATAGGCATTTGCACGCATTGCAACTTAAACTTACGGACTCGATTCCGATATACGGATGCCGAAAGTTATCACCTGCTTGCCCGATGAACCAACAGCTAGGCAAAAAGCCAAAAAGAGACTAAAACCCGCTTTGGCCGTCCGAACGACACGACACACAAACACACATATAGCACCACATAGGCATTTGGCACGCTACGCTAACTTACTTACGGACTCGATTCCGATATACGGATGCCGAAAGTTATCACCCCTGCTTGCTCGATGAACCAACAGCTAGCTAGCAAAAGCCAAAAAGAGACCAAAACCCGCCTTTGGCCGTCCGAACGACACGCAAAACACACACATAGCACCACATAGGCATTTGGCACGCGCTAAACTTACGGACTCGATTCTCGATATACTATGGATGCCGAAGTTATCACCTGCTTTGCTCTGATGAACCAACAAGCTAGGCAAAAAGTCAAAAAGAGACCAAAACCCGCCTTTGGCCGTCCGAACGACACGCAAAAACACACACATAGCACCACATAGGCATTTGGCACGCTAAGCAAACTTACGGACTCGATTCGATATACGGATGCCGAAAGTTATCAAACCTGCTTGCCCGATGAACCAACAAATAGGCAAAAAGCCAAAAAGAGACCAAAACCCGCCTTTGGCCGTCCGAACGACACGCAAACACACACACATAGCACACATAGGCATTTGGCACGCGCAAGAACTTACGGACTGACTCGATTCCGATATACGATGCCGAAAGATAAACGTACAAAAAGCGAAAAGAGACTAAAACCCGCTTTGCTCGATGAACAAACAACATAGCACACACATAGGCATTTGGCAAAAGCCAAAAACATGAGACCAAAACCCGCTTGCTTTGAACCAAAAAGAAAAAAGCCAAACACGCAAACACACACATAGAACGACACGCAAACACATATAGCATTTGGCATAGGCATTTCGCACGCTAAACTTACGGACTCGATTCCGATATACGGATGCCGAAGTTATCACCTGCTTGCCCGATGAACCAACAAGCTAGGCAAAAAAGCCAAAAAGAGACCAAAACCCGCCTTGGCCGTCCGAACGACACGCAAACACACACATAGCACCACATAGGCATTTGGCACGCTGCTGTAACTTACGGACTCGATTCCGATATACGGATGCCGAAGTTATCACCTGCTTGCCCGATGAACCAACAGCTAGGCAAAAAGCCAAAAAGAGACCAAAACCCGCCTCGGCCGTCCGAACGACACGCAAACACACACATAGCACCACATAGGCATTTGGCACGCTGCAAAACTTACGGAACTTATTCCGATATACTGCCGATTATCACCTATACCATATGATGAACCAACAGCTAGGCAAAAGAAAAAGAGACTCAAAACCCGCTTTGCCCCGATGAACACAAGCACACATAGGCATTCGCGCTGTAACTTACACGGACTCGATTCCGGCAAAACGGATGCCGAAAGTTATCAAAAAACCAAGACTAAAAAGCCGCCTCCAAAACCCGCCCTTTGGCCGTCCGAACGACACACACACACATACATAGCACCACATAGGCATTTGGCACGCATTGTAACTTACGGACTCGATTCCGATATACGGATGCCGAAGTTATCACCCCGCTTTTGCCCGATGAACCAACAAATAGGCAAAAAGCCAAAAAGAGACCAAAACCCGCCTTGGCCGTCCCGAACGACACGCAAACACACACATAGCACCACATAGGCATTTGGCACGCTGCTGTAACTTTACGGACTCGATTCCGATATACGGATGCCGAAAGTTATCACCTGCTTGCCCGATGAACCAACAAATAGCTAGGCAAAAAGCCAAAAAGAGACCAAAACCCGCCTTTGGCCGTCCGAACGACACACAAAAGACATACACACACATAGCACCACATAGGTATTCACCTGCACGCACAAAGAGACCAACTTACGTCCGAACGGACTCAATTCCATATATACGGATGCCGAAGTTATCAACTTACGCTTCGATTCCGATGAACCAACAGCTAGAACCAAAAGGCAAAAAGCCAAAAAGAGACCAAAACCCGCCTTTGGCCGTCCGAACGACACGCAAAACACACACATAGCACCACATAGGCATTTGGCACGCTTGTAAAAACTTACGGACTCGATTCGATATACGGATGCCGAAGATCACCCGCTGCTTGCCCGATGAACCAACAAGCTAGGCAAAAAGCCAAAAAGAGACTAAAACCCCCCTTTGGCCGTCCGAACGACACGCAAACACACACATAGCACCACATAGGCATTTGGCACGCTGCTGTAACTTACGGACTCGATTCCGATATACGGATGCCGAAAGTTATCAAACCCGCTTGCGGCCTGATGAACCAAAAAACAGCTAGGCAAAAAGCCAAAAAGAGACCAAAACCCGCCCGCCGTCCGTCCGAACGACACGCAAACACACACATAGCACCACATAGGCATTTGGCACGCTGCTAAACTTACGGACTCTCGATTCCGATATACGGATGTCGAAGTTATCACCTGCTTGCCCGATGAACCAACAACAGCTAGGCAAAAAGCCAAAAAGAGACCAAAACCCGCCTTTGGCCGTCCGAACGACACGCAAACACACACATAGCACCACATAGGCATTTGGCACGCACTGCAAACTTACGGACTCGATTCCGATATACGGATGCCGAAGTTATCACCTGCTTGCCTGATGAACCAACAAAGTAGGCAAAAAGCCAAAAAGAGACCAAAACCCGCCTACGTCCGAACGACACGCAAACACACACATAGCACCACATAGGCATTTGGCACGCTGCAAGTAACTTACGGACTCGATTCCGATATATACGATGCCGAAAGTTATCACCTGCTTGCCCGATGAACCAACAATAAAGCAGGCAAAAAGCCAAAAAGAGACTAAAAAACCCGCCTTTGTCCGTCCGAACGACACGCAAAACACACACATAGCACCACATAGGCATTTGCACGCTGCTGTAACTTACGGACTCGATTCCGATATACGGATGCCGAAGTTATCACCTGCTTGCCCGATGAACCAACAAAGCTAGGCAAAAAGCCAAAAAGAGACCAAAACCCGCTTTGTCCGAACGACCGAACGACACATACACATAGGCACACATAGCACCACATAGGCATTTGCACGCACGCAACAAGCTAGGCTTAAAGTCAAAAAGAGACCAAAATTCGAACGACACGCATATATTTGATGCCGAAACTTATCACCTACTGCCGAAGTTATCACCGCTTGCCCGATGAACCAAAAGCTAGGCAAAAAGCCAAAAAGAGACCAAAACCCGCCTTTGGCCGTCCGAACGACACGCAAACACACACATAGCACCACATAGGCATTTGGCACGCTGCTGCAAACTTACGGACTCGATTCCGATATACGGATGCCGAAGTTATCACCCGCTTGCTCCGATGAACCAACAATTAGGCAAAAAGCCAAAAAGAGAGACTAAAACCCGCCTCATTGTCCGAACGACACGCAAACACACACATATAGCACCACATAGGCATTTGGCACGCTGCACGTAACTTACGGACTCGATTCCGATATACGGATGCCGAAAGTTATCACCTTGCTTGCCCGATGAACCAACAGCTAGGCAAAAAAGCCAAAAAAGAGACCAAAACCCGCCTCGCCGTCCGAACGACACGCAAACACACACATAGCACCACATAGGCATTTGGCACGCTGCTGTAACTTACGGACTCGATTCCGATATACGGATGCCGAAGTTATCACCTGCTTTCCTTCGATGAACCAACAAAGTAGGCAAAAAGCCAAAAAGAGACCAAAACCCGCTTCTGCCGTCCGAACGACACGCAAACACACACATATAGCACCACATAGGCATTTGGCACGCTGCAGTAACTTACGGACTCGATTCCGATATACGGATGCCGAAAGTTATCACCCGCTTTGCCCTGATGAACCAACAAAGCTAGGCAAAAAGCCAAAAAGAGACCAAAACCCGCCTTTGGCCGTCCGAACGACACGCAAACACACACATAGCACCACATAGGCATTTGGCACGCTGCTGAACAACTTACGGACTCGATTCCGATATACGGATGCCGAAGTTATCACCTTTGCTTGCCCGATGAACCAACAGCTAGGCAAAAAGCCAAAAAGAGACCAAAACCCGCCTTGCCGTCCGAACGACACGCAAACACACACATAGCACCACATAGGCATTTGGCACGCTGCTGCAACTTACGGACTCGATTCCGATATACGGATGCCGAAGTTATCACCTGCTTGCCCCGATGAACCAACAAATAGGCAAAAAAGCCAAAAAGAGACCAAAACCCGCCTCGTCCGTCCGAACGACACGCAAACACACACACATAGCACCACATAGGCATTTGGCACACGCTGCATAAACTTACGGACTCGATTCCGATATACGGATGCCGAAAGTTATCACCTGCTTTGCCCGATGAACCAACAAGCTAGGCAAAAAGCCAAAAAGAGACCAAAACCCGCCTCTGGCCGTCCGAACGACACGCAAACACACACATAGCACCACATAGGCATTTGGCACGCTACTGCAACTTACGGACTCTCTCGATAGCCAAAAAACATATAAAACCCGATGTCCGACGAAACACACACATAGCACCACATATAGGCATTTGGCACGCTGCCACTGCTTGGATTCCCGATGAACCAACAGCTAGGCAAAAAGCCAAAAGAGACCAAAACCCGCCTTTGGCCGTCCGAACGACACGCAAACACACACATAGCACCACATAGGCATTTGGCACGCTGCTAACTTACGGACTCGATTCCGATATACGGATGCCGAAGTTATCACCTGCTTGCCCGATGAACCAACAAGCTAGGCAAAAAGCCAAAAAGAGACCAAAACCGCTTTGGCCGTCCGAACGACACGCAAACACACACATAGCACCACATAGGCATTTGGCACGCTGCAAACTTACGGACTCGATTCCGATATACGGATGCCGAAGTTATCACCGCTTGTCCGATGAACCAACAAGCTAGGGCAAAGCCAAAAAGAGACCAAAACCCGCCTCGCCGTCCGAACGACACGCAAAAACACACACATAGCACCACATAGGCATTTGGCACGCACGCAGCAACTTACGGACTCGATTTCGATATACGGATGCCGAAGTTATCAAAGTTATCGCCTGCTGATTTCCGATGAACCAAAAGCTAGGCAAAAGCCAAAAAGAGACCAATCCGCTTCTACGGCCGTCCGAACGACACACAAACACACACATACACCACATAGGCATTTCAGTATACGCATAACTTACGGACTCGATTCCGATATACGGATGTCGAAAGTTATCACCCGCTTTCCCCGATGAACCAACAAAGCTAGGCAAAAAGCCAAAAAGAGACCAAAACCCGCCTTTGGCCGTCCGTCCGAACGACACGCAAACACACACATAGCACCACATAGGCATTTGGCACGCGCTGCAACTTACGGACTCGATTCCGATATATACGGATGCCGAAAAGTTATCAACCCGCTTGCCCGATGAACCAACAAAGCTAGGCAAAAAGCCAAAAAGAGACCAAAACCCGCCTCTTGCCGTCCGAACGACACGCAAACACACACATAGCACCACATAGGCATTTGGCACGCTGCTAAGAAACTTACGGACTCGATTCCGATATACGGATGCCGAAAGTTATCACCTGCTTGCCCGATGAACCAACAAAGTAGGGCAAAAAGCCAAAAGAGACCAAAACCCGCCTCTTGCCGTCGAACGACACGCGCAAACACACATAGCACCACATAGGCATTTGGCACGCAAACACACACATATATACGCGACCATCATAGGAACATTTGGCAAAAAGTCAAAAAGAGACTAAAACCCGCCTTTCGGTCGTCCGAACGACACGCAAACACACACATATAGCACCACATAGGCATTCGCACGACTCTTACGGACTCGATTCCGATATACGGATGCCGAAGTTATCACCTGCTTCCGCCCGATGAACCAACAGCTTAGGCAAAAAGCCAAAAAGAGACCAAAACCCCTTCTTTGGCCGTCCGAACGACACGCAAACACACACATAGCACACACATAGGCATTTGGCACGCTGCTTACGGAACTTACGGGACTCGATTCCTTTGAGCATACTTGGATGCCGAAGTTATCAACCTGCTTTGCCGATGAACCAACAAGCAGGCAAAAAGCCAAAAAGAGACCAAAACTTTGCACGCTGCCGTCCGAACGACACGCAAACACACACATATATAGCACCACATAGGCATTTGGCATGCACCACAGTAACTTACGGACTCGATTCCATATACTACGGATGCCGAAGTTATCACCCGCTTGCCCGATGAACCAACAAATAGGGCAAAAAAGACCTGCTTGACAAAAGAAAAGACCAAAAAGAGACCAAAACCCGCCTTTGGCCGTCCGAACGACACGCAAACACACACATAGCAGCACCACATAGGCATTTGCACACGCTGTAACTTACGGACTCGATTTCCGATATACGGATGCCGAAAGATCACCTTGCTTGCCGATGAACCAACAAATAGCAAAAAAGCCAAAAAGAGACTAAAACCCGCCTTTGGCCGTCCGAACGACACGCAAACACACACACATAGCACCACATAGGCATTTGGCACGCTGCATGCAAACTTACGGACTCGATTCCGATATACGGATGCCGAAGTTATCACCTGCTTGCCCGATGAACCAACAAGCTAGGCAAAAAGCCAAAAAGAGACCAAAACCCGCCTTTGGCCATCCGAACGACACGCAAACACACACATAGCACCACATAGGCATTTGGCACGCTGCAACTTACTTACGGATTCTCGATTCCCGAAATATACGGATGCCGAAAGTTATCAAAAGCCAAAAAGAGACCGATGAACCAACAAACCAAGGCAAAAAGCCAAAAAGAGACTAAAACCCGCCTTATCACCGTTGCCGTCCGAACGAAACACGCAAAACACACACACACACACAGCACCACATAGGCATTTGGCACGCGCTACTAACTTACGGACTCGATTCCGATATACGGATGCCGAAGTTATCAAAAGCCGCGCTTGCCGATGAACCAACAAGCTAGGGCAAAAAGCCAAAAAGAGACCAAAACCCGCCTTTGGCCGTCCGAACGACACGCACACACACACATAGCACCACATAGGCATTTGGCACGCCAAACTGCTAACTTACGGACTCGACTCACATACATATACACACGGATGCCGAAAGTTATCACCTGCTTTACGCCCGATGAACCAACAAGCTAGGCAAAAAAGCCAAAAAGAGACCAAAACCCGCCTCTACCGTCCGAACGACACACAACACACACATAGCACCACATAGGCATTTGGCACGCTGCAAACTTACGGACTCGATTCCGATATACGGATGCCGAAGTTATCACCCTGCTTGCCCGATGAACCAACAAGCTAGGCAAAAGCCAAAAAGAGACCAAAACCCGCCTTTGGCCACCGAACGACACGCAAAACACACACATAGCACCACATAGGCATTTGGCACGCTGCAAACTTACGGACTCGATTCGATATACGATGCCGAAGTTATCGATGCCGAAGTTATCACCTGCTTGCCCGATGAACCAACAGCTAGGCAAAAAGCCAAAAAGAGACCAAAACCGCCTTTGGCCGTCCGAACGACACGCAAACACACATATAGCACCACATAGGCATTTGGCACGCTTGTAAAGAGACACGGACTCGATTCCGATATACGGATGCCGAAGTTATCACCCCTGCTTTGCTTTTCGATGATGAACCAACAAGCAGGCAAAAAGCCAAAAAGAGACCAAAACCCGCCTTGGCCGTCCGAACGACACGCAAACACACACATAGCACCACATAGGCATTTGGCACGCTGCTGTAACTTACGGACTCGATTCCGATATACGGATGCCGAAAGTTATCACCCTGCTTGCCCGATGAACCAACAAGCTAGGCAAAAAGCCAAAAAGAGACTAAAACCCCCTTTGGCCGTCCGAACGACACGCAAACACACACATAGCACCACATAGGCATTTGGCACGCATAGGCACACTTCGACATTATCACACGCTATACTTATGCCGAACCAACAAATGGCCTCGATGAACCAACAAGCTAGGCAAAAGTAAACCCGCTTTCTACCGTCCGAACGACACGCAAACACACACATAGCACCACATAGGCATTTGCACGAACTGACTCGATTCGATACCAAAGTTATCACCCGCTTGCCCGATGAACCAACAGCAAGGCAAAAGCCAAAAAGAGACCAAACCCCCGCCTCGGCCGTCCGAACGACACGCAAACACACATACATAGCACCACATAGGCATTTGGCACGCTGCAGAAACTTACGGACTCGATTCCGATATACGGATGCCGAAAGTTATCACCTGCTTGCCCGATGAACCAACAAAGCTAGGGCAAAAAGCCAAAAAAGAGACCAAAACCCGCCTTTGGCCGTCCGAACGACACGCAAACACACACATAGCACCACATAGGCATTTGGCACGCTGCTACAGAACTTACGGACTCGATTCCGATATACGGATGCCGAAGTTATCACCTGCTGCTTTGCCCGATGAACCAACAGCTAGGCAAAAAGCCAAAAAAGAGACCAAAACCCGCCTTTGGCCGTCCGAACGACACGCAAACACACACATAGCACCACATAGGCATTTGGCACGCTGCAAACTTACGGACTCGATTCCGATATACGGATGCCGAAAGACACCCGCTTGCCCGATGAACCAACAAAGCTAGGCAAAAAGCCAAAAGAGAGACCAAAACCCGCCTTTGCCGTCCGAACGACACGCAAACACACACACATAGCACCACATACCATTTGGCATAGCATTTACGCACGCTGCCGAAAGTTATCGAACTACGGAACTCGATTCCGATATACCGATGCCGAAGTTATCACATATAGGCATTTGGCACGCTTTCTTACTGGACCCGATGAACCAACAAAAAATAGGGCAAAAAGCCAAAAAGAGACCAAAACCCGCCTTTGGCCGTCCGAACGACACGCAAACACACACATAGCACCACATAGGCATTTGGCACGCTGCAGAAACTTACGGACTCGATTCCGATATACGATGCCGAAGTTATCACCTGCTTGCCCGATGAACCAACAGCTAGGCAAAAAGCCAAAAAGAGACCAAAACCCGCCTCTTCACCGTCCGAACGACACGCAAACACACACATAGCACCACATAGGCATTTGGCACGCTGCAGTAACTTACGGACTCGATTCCGATATACGGATGCCGAAGTTATCACCTGCGCTTGCCCGATGAACCAACAAAGCTAGGGCAAAAGCCAAAAAGAGACCAAAACCCGCCCTATCCGTCCGAACGACACGCAAACACACACATAGCACCACATAGGCATTTGGCATCGCAGCAAACTTACGGACTCGATTCCGATACTCGATTGCCGATTACGCCTGCTTGATGAACCAAAAGTTAGGCAAAAAGCCAAAAAGAGACCAAAACCGCTTTGCCCCGAATGACACAAACACACAGGCAAAAAGTAAAAGAGACCAAAACCCGCCTTTATCGTCCGTCCGAAACCAACAAACAAAAGCCAAAAAGAGACTAAAACAAACGACACACGCAAACACACACATAGCACCACATAGGCATTTGGCACGCACGCAGAAACTTACGGACTCGATTCCGATATACGGATGCCGAAGTTATCACCCGCTTGCCCGATGAACCAACAAAGCTAGGCAAAAAGCCAAAAAGAGACCAAAACCCGCCTTTGGCCGTCCGAACGACACGCAAACACACACATATAGCACCACATATAGGCATTTGGCACGCTGCTGAAACTTACGGACTCGATTCCGATATACGGATGCCGAAAGTTATCACCTGCTTGCCTGATGAACCAACAAAGCTAGGCAAAAAGCCAAAAAGAGACCAAAACCCGCCTTTGGCCGTCCGAACGACACGCAAAACACACACATAGCACCACATAGGCATTTGGCACGCTACAGCAACTTACGGACTCGATTCCGATATATTGGATGCCGAAGTTATCACCTGCTTGCCCGATGAACCAA
Source organism: Panax ginseng (assembly GCA_020205605.1). Lineage (NCBI taxonomy): Eukaryota > Viridiplantae > Streptophyta > Magnoliopsida > Apiales > Araliaceae > Panax > Panax ginseng. Next base: position 98,795,888 of record CM035139.1, read on the forward strand.
CAAAGCTAGGGCAAAAAGCCAAAAGAGACCAAAACCCGCCTTTGGCCGTCCGAACGACACGCAAACACACACATATAGCACCACATAGGCATTTGGCACGCGCTGCAAACTTTACGGACTCGATTCCGATATACGGATGCCGAAGTTATCACCCTGCTTGCCCGATGAACCAACAAGCTAGGCAAAAAGCCAAAAAGAGACCAAAACCCCTTGCCGCTCGGCCGTCCGAACGACACGCAAACACACACACACATAGCACCACATAGGCATTTGCACGCTGCAGTAACTTACGGACTCGATTCCGATATACGGATGCCGAAAAGAGATCAAAACCCGCTTCTACGTCCGATGAACCAACAAGCTAGGCAAAAAGCCAAAAAGAGACTAAAACTCCGCCTCGATTCCGTCCGAACGACACGCAAACACACACATAGCACCACATAGGCATTTGGCAAAAGAGACTAAAACCAACTTACGGACTCGATTCATAGACCACATAGGCATTTGGCACGGATGGACTCGATTCGATATATCGGATGCCGAAGTTATCACCTTTTGTCCGATGAACCAACAAATAGGCAAAAAAAGCCAAAAAGAGACCAAAACCCGCCTTCTACCGTCCGAACGACACGCAAAACACACACATAGCACCACATAGGCATTTGGCACGCTGCAAACTTACGGACTCGATTCCGATATACGGATGCCGAAGTTATCACCTGCTTGCTGCCTGATGAACCAACAATGAAAAAGCAAAAGAGACTAAAACCCCGCCTTGGGCCGAAAAAACACACACCAAAATAGGCATTTGCACGCTGCAACTTACGGAGACCAAAACCCGCCCCGAACCAACCAAACGACCAAAACACACACACACACATACACACACACATAGCACCACATAGGCATTTGCACGCTGCAAACTTACGGACTCGATTCGATATATAATGGATGCCGAAGTTATCACCCTGCTTGCCCGATGAACCAACAAATAGGGCAAAAAGCCAAAAAGAGACCAAACCCCGCCTTGGCCGTCCGAACGACACGCAAACACACACATAGCACCACATATAGGCATTTGGCACGCGCTGCTGCAAACTTACGGACTCGATTCCGATATACGGATGCCGAAAGTTATCGCCTGCTTGCCCGATGAACCAACAGCTAGGCAAAAAGCCAAAAAAGAGACCAAAACCCGCTTCTTGGCCGTCCGAACGACACGCAAACACACACACACATAGCACCACATAGGCATTTGCACGCGCTACAGTAACTTACGGACTCGATTCCGATATACGGATGCCGAAGTTATCACCCCGCTTGCCCGATGAACCAACAGCTAGGGCAAAAGCCAAAAAGAGACCAAAACCCGCCTCTGCCGTCCGAACGACACGCAAACACACACATAGCACCACATAGGCATTCGCATACACGCTGCAAACTTACGGACTCGATTCCGATATATACGGATGCCGAAAAGTTATCACCTGCTTGCCACATAGCACCACATGAACCAACAACTTACGGACTAGGCAAAAAGCCAAAAAAGAGACCAAAACCCGCTTTGCCGTCCGAACGACACGCAAACACACACATAGCACCACATAGGCATTTGGCACGCTGCTGTAACTTACGGACTCGATTCCGATATACGGATGCCGAAGTTATCACCCCTTTTCCGATGAACCAACAAGCTAGGCAAAAAGCCAAAAAAGAGACTAAAACCCCGCCCTTTGGCCGTCCGAACGACACGCAAACACACACATAGCACCACATAGGCATTTGGCACGCTGCAGTAACTTACTGGACTCGATTCATATACGATGCAAAAAGCCGAAAGATCACCCGCTTGCCCGATGAACCAACAAGCTAGGCAAAAAGCCAAAAAGAGACCAAAACCCCTTTGGCCGTCCGAACGACACGCAAACACACACATAGCACCACATAGGCATTTGCACGCATAGCTGCAACTTACGGACTCGATTCCGATATATATACGGATGCCGAAGTTATCACCCGCTTTGCCCGATGAACCAACAGCTAGGGCAAAAAGCCAAAAAAGAGACCAAAACCCGCCTTTGGCCGTCCGAACGACACGCAAACACACACATAGCACCACATAGGCATTTGGCACGCTGCAACTTAAACTTACGACGAGACTCGATTCCGATATATACTTGGATGCCGAAAGTTATCACCCCTTGCTTTTGATGAACCAACAGCAGGCAAAAAGCCAAAAAGAGACCAAAAAACCCGCCTTCTTGGTCGTCCGAACGACACACAACACACACATAGCACCACATAGGCATTTGCACACGGATGCAGCAACTTACGGACTCGAAACCCGCTTCGATAACGACGACACATGGACACACACATAGCACCAAATAGTTATCAACCTGCTTGCCCGATGAACCAACAAACCAACAAAGGGCAAAAAGCCAAAAAGAGACCAAAACCCGCCTCTGGCCGTCCGAACGACACGCAAACACACACACACATAGCACCACATAGGCATTTGGCACGCTACAACAACTTACGGACTCGATTCCGATATACGATGCCGAAAGTTATCACCCCGCTTGCCCGATGAACCAACAAGCTAGGCAAAAAGCCAAAAAGAGACCAAAACCCGCCTTTGGCCGTCCGAACGACACGCAAACACACACATAGCACCACATAGGCATTTGCACGCTGCTGCAACTTACGGACTCGATTCCGATATACTGATGCCGAAGTTATCGCCTGCTTGCTCGATGAAACCAACAAATAGGCAAAAAGCCAAAAAGAGACCAAAACCCTTCTTGGCCGTCCGAACGACACGCAAACACACACATAGCACCACATAGGCATTTGGCACGCTGCTGCAACTTACGGACTCGATTCCGATATACGGATGCCGAAGTTATCACCTGCTTGCCCGATGAACCAACAAAGCTAGGCAAAAAGCCAAAAGAGACCAAAACCCGCCTTTGGCCGTCCGAACGACACGCAAACACACACACACATAGCACATAGGCATTTGGCATTTGATATACGCATAACTTAGGCAAAAAGCCGAGACTCGATTCCGATATACATAGACCACATAGGCATTTGGCACGCTGAAGTTATCGCGATTGCTTGATGCCCGATGAACCAACCAACAGCTAGGCAAAAAGCCAAAAAGAGACTAAAACCCGCTTTGGCCGTCCGAACGACACGCAAACACACACATATAGCACCACATAGGCATTTGCACGCTGCAGTAACTTACGGGACTCGATTCCGATATACGGATGCCGAAAGTTATCAACTCGCTTGCCCGATGAACCAACAGCTAGGCAAAAAGCCAAAAAGAGACCAAAACCACGCCATAGGCATTCGGCGTCGAACGAACGACACAAAACCAACACACATAGCACCACATAGGCATTTGGCACGCACGCAAACAAACTTACGGACTCGATTCACGATATACGGATGCCGAAGTTATCGAATCGCTCACCCGCTTGACCAACCAACAAACAAGGCAAAAAAAAGCCAAAAAGAGACCAAACCCGCCTTTGCCGTCCGAACGACACGCAAACACACACACACAGCACCACATAGGCATTTGGCACGCTGCAAACTTACGGACTCGATTCCGATATACTTGATGCCGAAGTTATCACCCGCTTGCCCGATGAACCAACAAATAGGCAAAAAGCCAAAAAGAGACTAAAACCCGCCTTTGGCCGTCCGAACGACACGCAAACACACACACATAGCACCACATAGGCATTTGGCACGCTACAACTTACGGACTCGATTCCGATATACGGATGCCGAAGTTATCACCCTGCTTGCCCGATGAACCAACAAGCTAGGCAAAAAGCCAAAAAGAGACCAAAACCCGCCTTTCCGTCCGAACGACACGCAAACACACACATATAGCACCACATAGGCATTTGGCACGCTGCTGCAACTTACGGACTCGATTCTGATGATACGGATGCCGAAAGTTATCACCTGCTTGCCCGATGAACCAACAAAGCTAGGCAAAAAGCCAAAAAGAGACCAAAACCCGCCTTTGCCGTCCGAACGACACGCAAACACACACATAAAGCACCACATAGGCATTTGGCACGCTGCAAACACAAACTTACGGACTCGATTCCGATATACGGATGCCGAAGTTATCATGCCGAAGTTATCACCTGCTTGCGATGAACCAACCAACAAGCTAGGCAAAAAGCCAAAAAGAGACCAAAACCCGCCTTTGGCCGTCCGAACGACACGCAAAACACACACACATAGCACCACATAGGCATTTGGCACGCTGCAACAACTTACGGACTCGATTCCGATATACGGATGCCGAAGTTATCACCTGTTATCATGAACCAACAATGGCAAAAAGCCGATGAACCAAAACAGCTAGGCAAAAAGCAAAAAGAGACCAAAACCCGCCTTTGGCCGTCCGAACGACACGCAAACACACACACATAGCACCACATAGGCATTTGGCACGCTGAGACTGTAACTTACGGACTCGATTCCGATATACGGATGCCGAAGTTATCACCCGCAATATTGATGCGATGAACCAACAAGCTAGGCAAAAAGCCAAAAAAAGAGACCAAAACCCGCCTTTGGCCGTCCGAACGACACGCAAAACACACACATAGCACCACATAGGCATTTGGCACGCTGCAAACTTACGGACTCGATTCCGATATACGGATGCCGAAGTTATCACCCTGCTTGCCCGATGAACCAACAAAGGCAAAAAAAAGCCAAAAAGAGACCAAAACCCCTTTTCCGTCCGACGACACGCAAACACACAAACACACACATAGCACCACATAGGCATTTGGCATGCGCAAAGCTAGTAACTTACGGACTCGATTCCGATATACGGATGCCGAAGTTATCACCTGCGTCTTACGGATCGAACCAACAAACGCTAGGCTTGCAAAAAACCAAAAAAAGCCAAAAGACCAAAACCCGCCTTTGCCGTCCGAACGACACGCAAAACACACACATATAGCACCACATAGGCATTTGGCACGCTGCTAACTTTACGGACTCGATTCCGATATACGGATGCCGAAGTTATCACCTGCTTTGCCCGATGAACCAACAAATAGGGCAAAAAAGCCAAAAAGAGACCAAAACCCGCCTACTACGTCCGAACGACACGCAAACACACACATAGCACCACATAGGGCATTTGGCACGCTGCAAAACTTACGGACTCGATTCCGATATACGGATGCCGAAAGTTATCACCCCGCTTTGCCCGATGAACCAACAAAGCAGGCAAAAAGCCAAAAAGAGACCAAAACCCGCCTCTTGTCGTCCGAACGACACGCAAACACACACATAGCACCACATAGGCATTTGGCACGCTGCAACTTACACGGACTCGATTCCGATATACGGATGCCGAAAGTTATCACCTGCTTGCCCGATGAACCAACAAATAGGCAAAAAGCCAAAAAGACCAAAACCCGCCTCTACGTCCGGCCGTCCGAACGACACGCAAACACACACATAGCACCACATAGGCATTTGGCACGCGCTGCAACTTTACGGACTCGATTCCGATATACATATAGATGCCGAAGTTATCACCTGCTTGCTCGATGAACCAAAACCAACAAAAGGCAAAAAGCCAAAAAAGAGACCAAAACCCCCCTTTGGCCGTCCGAACGACACGCAAACACACACATAGCACCACATAGGCATTTGGCACGCTGCTGTAACTTACGGACTCGATTCCGATATACGGATGCCGAAAGTTATCACCTGCTTTGCCCGATGAACCAACAGCTAGGCAAAAAGCCAAAAAAGAGACCAAAACCCGCCTTTGGCCGTCCGAACGACACGCAAACACACACACATAGCACCACACATAGGCATTTGGCACGCTGCAGCAACTTACGGACTCGATTCCGATATAACGGATGCCGAAAGTTATCAAACTGCTTGCTCCGATGAACCAAACAAACACAGGCAAAAAAGCCAAAAGAGACCAAAACCCGCTTCTTACTCTCGATCGATATCCGAACGACACAAACACACACATAGCACCACATAGGCATTTGGCACGCAGACTAAACTTCCGACGGACTCGATTCCGATATATTTGGATGCCGAAGTTATCACCTGCTTGCCCGATGAACCAACCAACAGCAGGGCAAAAAGCCAAAAAGAGACCAAAACCCGCCTTGGCCGTCCGAACGACACGCAAACACACACATAGCACCACATAGGCATTTGGCACGCTGCAGCAAACTTACGGACTCGATTCCGATATACGGATGCCGAAGTTATCACCTGCTTGCCCGATGAACCAACAAAGCTAGGCAAAAAGCCAAAAAGAGACCAAAACCCGCCTTTGGCCGTCCGAACGACACGCAAAACACACACATAGCACCACATAGGCATTTGGCACGCTGCAGTAACTTTACGGACTCGATTCCGATATACGGATGCCGAAGTTATCACCTGCTTGCCCGATGAACCAACAGCTAGGCAAAAAGCCAAAAAGAGACTAAAACCCGCCTTTGGCCGTCCGAACGACACGCAAACACACACATAGCACCACATAGGCATTTGGCACGCGCTGCTGTAACTTACGGACTCGATTCCGATATACGGATGCCGAAAGATCACCTTTTATCGATGAACTTAGCCAAATGAACCAACAAAGCTAAATAGGCAAAACCAAAAAGAGACCAAAACCCGCCTTTTACGGCCGTCCGAACGACACGCAAAAAAGACACACAACGACACGCACCACATAGGCATTTTTGCACGCTGCTGTAACTTACGGACTCGATTCCGATATACGGATGCCGAAGTTATCACCTGCTTGCCCCGATGAACCAACAGCTAGGCAAAAAGCCAAAAAGAGACCAAAACCCGCCTCTTGGCCGTCCGAACGACACGCAAAACACACACATAGCACCACATAGGCATTTGGCACGCTGCTGCAACTTACGGACTCGATTCCGATATACGGATGCCGAAGTTATCACCTGCTTGCCCGATGAACCAACAAAGCTAGGCAAAAAGCCAAAAAGAGACCAAACCCGCCTTTTCCCCGAACGACACGCAAAACACACACACATAGCACCACATAGGCATTTGGCACGCTGCTAACTTACGGACTCGATTCCGAAGTTATCACATACTTGAACCGAAAAAAAGCCAAATCAACCCGCTTGCACGTCCGAACGACACGCAAAACACACACATAGAACATATAGGCATTTGGCACGCAAAAAAAAAGCCAAAAAGAGACCAAACCACCCGCCTTTGGCCGTCCGAACGACACGCAAACACACACATAGCACCACATAGGCATTTGGCACGCGCTGCAACTTACGGACTCGATTCGATTCCGATATACGGATGCCGAAAGTTATCACCTGCTTGCCCGATGAACCAACAAAGCTAGGCAAAAGCCAAAAAGAGACCAAAACCCGCCTCTTTGTCCGAACGAACGACAAACACACACACACACACACATAGCACCACATAGGCATTTGGCACGCTGCAGTAACTTACGGACTCGATTCGATATACGGATGCCGAAGTTATCACCCCCTTTGCCGATGAACCAATGAACCAACAAAGCTAGGCAAAAAGCCAAAAAGAGACTAAAACCCGCCTTTTCCGTCCGAACGACACGCAAACACACACACAGCACCACATAGGCATTTGCACGCAAAGCTAACTACACTCGATTCTCGATATACATATACTACATGCCGAAGTTAAAAACTGCTTGTCTCGATGAACCAACAAATAGGCAAAAAAGCGAAAAGAGACCAAACCCGCCTTTGGCCGTCCGAACGAACGACACACACACACACATAGCACCACATAGGCATTTGGCACGCTAACTAACTTACGGGACTCGATTCCGATATACGATGCCGAAAGATCAACACCGCTTGCCCGATGAACCAACAAAGCTAGGCAAAAAGCCAAAAAGAGACCAAAACCCGCCTTTGGCCGTCCGAACGACACGCAAACACACACATAGCACCACATAGGCATTTGGCACGCTGCTGCAACTTACGGACTCGATTCCGATATATGCGGATGCCGAAGTTACCAAACCACCTGCTTGCCCGATGAACCAACAGCTAGGCAAAAAGCCAAAAAGAGACCAAAACCCGCCTTTGGCCGTCCGAACGACATACGCACACACACACATAGCACACACATAGGCATTTGGCACGCATGCTGCTTACTTCGACTCGGACGATCCGATATAATACGGATGCCGAAAGTTATCGCCTGCTTGCCCGATGAACCAACAAACTAGGCAAAAAAAGCCAAAAAGAGACCAAAACCCGCCTTTGGCCGTCCGAACGACACGCAAAACACACACATAGCACCACATAGGCATTTGGCACGCTGCAGTAAAATTACGGGACTCGATTCCGATATACGGATGCCGAAGTTATCACCTGCTTGCCCGATGAACCAACAGCTAGGCAAAAAGCCAAAAAGAGACCAAAACCCGCCTTTGGCCGTCCGAACGACACGCAAAACACACACATAGCACCACATAGGCATTTGGCACGCTGCTGCAACTTACGGACTCGATTCCGATATACGGATGCCGAAAGTTATCACCTGCTTGCCCGATGAACCAACAGCTTAGGCAAAAAGCCAAAAAGAGACCAAAACCCGCTTTGGCCGTCCGAACGACACGCAAACACACACATAGCACACACACATAGGCATTTGGCACGCTGCTGCACACTTACTTACGGACTCGATTCCATATATACGGATGCCGAAAGACGATCAAACCCGCTTGCTTCGATGAACCAACACACACTAGGCAAAAAGCCAAAAAGAGACCAAAACCCGCCAACAGCCCGTCCGAACGACAAACACACACACAAACACACACACACACATAGCACCACATAGGCATTTGGCACGCTGCTGCTAACTTTACGGACTCGATTCCGATATACGGATGCCGAAGTTATCACCTGCTTGCCCGATGAACCAACAAACCAACAGCAAAGGCAAAAAGCAAAAAGAGACCAAAACCCGCCTTGGCCGTCCGAACGACACGCAAACACACACATAGCACCACATAGGCATTTGGCACGCACTGCAAACTTACGGACTCGATTCGATATACAATGATGAAAGTTAAAAGAGATCAAACTTGCTCGATCCTCGATGAACCAACAAACCAAGGCAAAAGCCAAAAAGAGACCAAAACCCGCCTTCTGAACCGATCCGGCAAAAAGTCAAAAAGAGACAAACCCGCAAACACACACACATATAGCACCACATAGGCATTTGGCACGCTGCTGCAACTTACGGACTCGATTCCGATATACGGATGCCGAAAGTTATCACCTGCTTTGCCCGATGAACCAACAAGCTAGGCAAAAAGCCAAAAAGAGACCAAAACCCGCCTTTGGCCGTCCGAACGACACACGCAAACACACACATAGCACCACATAGGCATTTGGCACGCTGCAGCAACTTACGGGACTCGATTCCGATATACGGATGCCGAAGTTATCACCTCGCTTTGCCCGATGAACCAACAAAGCTAGGCAAAAAGCCAAAAAGAGACCAAAACCCGCCTTTATCGTCCGAACGACACGCAAACACACACACATAGCACCACATAGGCATTTGGCACGCGCTGCAAACTTACGGACTCGATTCCGATATACGGATGCCGAAAGTTATCACCCGCTTGCCGTCCGATGAACCAACAAATAGGCAAAAAGCCAAAAAGAGACCAAAACCCGCCTTTACCGTCCGAACGACACGCAAACACACACATAGCACCACATAGGCATTTGCACGCTAAAAGAGACTAAAACTTACGGACTCGATTCACGATATACCACATAGGATGCCGAAAGTTATCACCCCGCTCACCCTGCTTGTCGATGAACCAACAAGCTAGGCAAAAAGCCAAAAAGAGACCAAAACCCGCCTTTGGCCGTCCCAACGACACGCAAACACACACATAGCACCACATAGGCATTTGGCACGCTGCAGCAACTTACGGACTCGATTCCGATATACGGATGCCGAAGTTATCACCCGCTTGCCCGATGAACCAACAAATAGGCAAAAAGCCAAAAAGAGACTAAAACCCGCCTTTGGCCGTCCGAACGACACGCAAAACACACACATAGCACCACATAGGCATTTGGCACGGACTCTGCAACTTACTTACACCCGCTTGACTCGATTCGAAAAAAGAAAAGAGACTAAACCCGCCTGCCGAAAGTTATCACCATAGCACCACATAGCATTTGGCACGCATTGCGACTGAACCAACAAACTTATCAGGCAAAAGCCAAAAAAAGAGACCAAAACCCGCTTTGTCCGTCCGAACGACACGCAAACACACACATATAGCACCACATAGGCATTTGGCACGCACAGCAAACTTACGGACTCGATTCCGATATACGGATGCCGAAGTATCGTCACCCCGCTTGCCCGATGAACCAACAAGCTAGGCAGCAAAAAGCCAAAAAGAGACCAAAACCCGCCTTTGGCCGTCCGAACGACACGCAAAACACACACACATAGCACCACATAGGCATTTGGCACGCTGCTGTAACTTACGGACTCGATTCCGATATACGATGCCGAAGTTATCACCCGCTTGTCTCGATGAACCAACAAGCTAGGCAAAAAGCCAAAAAGAGACCAAAACCCGCCTTGCCGTCCGAACGTCCGAACGACACGCAAACACACACACATAGCACCACACATAGGCATTTGGCACGCTGCAACGACACATAACTTACGGACTCGATTCCGATATACGGATGCCGAAAGTTATCACCTGCTTGCACATCGATGAACCAACAACGCTAGGCAAAAAAAGCCAAAAAGAGACCAAAAACCCGCCTTTACCGTCCGAACGACACGCAAACACACACACAGCACCACATAGGCATTTGGCACGCTGCAGCAACTTACGGACTCGATTCCGATATACGGATGCCGAAGTTATCACCCGCTTGCCCGATGAACCAACAAATAGGGCAAAAAGCCAAAAAGAGACTAAAACCCGCCTTTGGTCATCCGAACGACACGCAAACACACACATAGCACCACATAGGCATTTGGCACGCTGCTGTAACTTACGGACTCGATTCCGATATACGGATGCCGAAGTTATCACCCGCTTGCCCGATGAACCAACAGCTAGGCAAAAAGCCAAAAAGAGACCAAACCCGCCTTCTACCGTCCGAACGACACGCAAACACACACATAGCACCACATAGGCATTTGGCACGCTAGCTAACTTACTCGATTCCGATATACGGATGCCGAAGTTATCAGACCTGCTTGCCCGATGAACCAAAAACACACATAGGCCAAAGCCAAAAAGACCAAAACCGCCGATTGGCCCGTCCGATACGTCCGAACGACACGCAAACACACACACACACATAGCAAAACACACATAGGCATTTGGCACGCTGGCAAACAACACATACACCACATAGGCACTCACTTCTCGATATACTACGATTCGATTCCGATATACGATGCCGAAGTTAACACGCTTTTGCTGATGATGAACCAACAAAGCTAGGCAAAAAGCCAAAAAGAGACCAAAACCCGCCTTTACCGTCCGAACGACACGCAAAACACACACATAGCACCACATATAGGCATTTGCACGCTGCTGTAACTTACGGACTCGATTCCGATATATCGGATGCCGAAGTTATCACCTGCTTGCCCGATGAACCAACAAAGCTAGGCAAAAAGCCAAAAAGAGACTAAAACCGCCTTTGGCCGTCCGAACGACACGCAAACACACACACATAGCACCACATAGGCATTTGGCACGCTGCAGTAACTTACGGACTCGATTCCGATATACGGATGCCGAAGTTATCAAAAGAGACTAAAACCGCCCGATGAACCAACAGCTAGGCAAAAAGCCAAAAAGAGACTAAAACCCGCCTTTCCGTCCGAACCGAAAAGAGAGACACAAACAACACACACACACAGCACCACATAGGCATTTGGCACGCTGCAGAACTTACGGACTCTCGATTCCGATATATACGATGCCGAAGTTATCACCTGCTGCTTGCCCCCGATGAACCAACAAGCTAGGCAAAAAGCCAAAAAGAGACCAAAACCGCCTTTGTCCGAACGACACGCAAACACACACACACAGCACCACATAGGCATTTGGCACGCTACTGCAACTTACGGACTCGATTCCGATATACGGATGCCGAAAGACACCTGCTTTCCCGATGAACCAACAAATAGGCAAAAAGCCAAAAAGAGACCAAAACCCGCCTTGCCAAAACTACTCAAAACACACACACACACACACATTTCACACACACCACATAGGCATTTGGCAAAAAAGCCAAAAAAGACCAAAAACCCCAACTTACGGACACGACACACATAGCATACGATGCACGAAAGTTATCGGACTCGATTCTTATTGCTTGGATGCCGAAGTTATCACCTGCCGAACCGATGAACCAACAAAGCTAGGGCAAAAAGCCAAAAAGAGACCAAAACCCGCCTCTGGCCGTCCGAACGACACGCAAAACACACACATAGCACCACATAGGCATTTGGCACGCTGCTGCAACTTATACTTACGGACTCGATTCACGATATAACAAGTTAGGATGCCGAAGTTATCAAAACCTGCTTGCCCGATGAACCAACAAACACACACATAGCAAAAAAGGCATTTGGAGACCAAAAACTTACGGACCCAACCGAACGACACGCAAACACACACATACACGCAAACACACATAGCATTTTTGCACGCTGCTGTAACTTACGGACTCGATTCCGATATATTTGGATGCCGAAAGTTATCAACCCGCTTTTCCGATGAACCAACAATTAGGCAAAAAGCCAAAAAGAGACCAAAACCCGCCTTTGCCGTCCGAACGACACGCAAAACACACACATAGCACCACATAGGCATTTGGCACGCTGCTGTAACTTACGGACTCGATTCCGATATACGGATGCCGAAGTTATCACCCGCTTTGCCCGATGAACCAACAAAGCTAGGCAAAAAAAGCCCAAAAGAGACCAAAACCCGCCTTTGGTCGTCCGAACGACACGCAAACACACACATAGCACCACATAGGCATTTGGCACGCTGCTGCTTACTACGGACTCGACTCGATTCCGATATACGGATGCCGAAGTTATCACCCCGCTTTGCCCGATGAACCAACAAGCAGCTAGGCAAAAAGCCAAAAAGAGACTAAAACCCGCCTTTGCCGTCCGAACGACACGCAAAAACACACATAGCACCACATAGGCATTTGGCACGCTGCAACTTACGGACGGACTCGATTCCGATATACGATGCCGAAGTTATCACCTTGCTTTGCCCGATGAACCAACAAGCTAGGCAAAAAGCCAAAAAGAGACCAAAACCCGCCTTTGGCCAGTCCGAACGACACGCAAACACACACACACATAACCACATAGGCATTAGGCATGCCGAACGCTACGCAACTTATAACAGCTAGGGGACTCGATTCATATCCGAACGACACGAAAACACACATATAGAAAGTTATCACTTGCTTGCTCGACTCGATTCCGAACCAACAAAAGTTAGGCTTGTCCGATGAAAAGCCAAAAAAAGACTAAAAGAGACCAAAACCCGCCTTTGTCGTCGAACGAACGACACGCAAAACACACACATAGCACCACATAGGCATTTGGCACGCTTACAACTTACTTGGACTCGATTCCGATATACGATGCCGAAAGTTATCACCTGCTTGCCCGATGAACCAACAAAGCTAGGGCAAAAAGCCAAAAAGAGACCAAAACCCGCCTCTGGCCGTCCGAACGACACGCAAACACACACATAGCACCACATAGGCATTTGGCACGCTGCTGTAACTTACGGACTCGATTCCGATATACTTGATGCCGAAGTTATCACCTGCTTGCCGTTTGAACCAATTGCCAAAAAGATGAAAAACAGCTTAGGAACAAAAACACACCAAAAAAGACCAAAAACCGATTTGGCCTCGCCTCCGTCCGAACGAACAACAAGCAAAAACACACAAAGCACCACATCCGAACGATTTGCAAACACACACATAGCAACACATAGGCATTTGGACTCGACTTACGGACTCGATTCGATATATACGATGCCGAAGTTATCACCTGCTTGCCCGATGAACCAACAAAGCTAGGCAAAAAGCCAAAAAGAGACCAAAACCCGCCTTTGCCGTCCGAACGACACGCAAACACACACATAGCACCACATAGGCATTTGGCACGCTGCTTCCAACTTACGGACTCGATTCCGATAACCAACGGATGCCGAAAGAGATCAAAACCCGCTTGCCCGAACGAACCAATAGCAACATAGCTAGGCAAAAAAAAAGAGACCAAAAACCGCCTTGGCCGTCCCAAAACGACACGCAAACACACACACACAGCACCACATAGGCATTTGGCACGCTGCAGAACTTACGGACTCGATTCCGATATACGGATGCCGAAGTTATCACCTGCTTGGCCCGATGAACCAACAAAGCTAGGCAAAAAGCCAAAAAGAGACCAAAACCCGCCTTTGGCCGTCCGAACGACACGCAAACACACACATAGCACCACATAGGCATTTGGCATTTGGCATGCACAGCTTTACTGGACTCGATTCCGATATACGATGCCGAAGTTATCACCCTGCGCTTGCCCGATGAACCAACAAACCAGCTAGGCAAAAAGCCAAAAAGAGACCAAAAAACCGCCTTTGGCCGTCCGAACGACACGCACAACACACATAGGCATATAGCACACATAGGCATTTGGCACGCGCTAGGCAAAAAGCCAAAAAGAGACTTACGGACTCGATTCCGATATACGGATGCCGAAGTTATCACATTTGGCACGCTTTGCCCGATGAACCAACAAAAGGCAAAAAGCCAAAAAGAGACCAAAACCCGCCTTGGCCGTCCGAACGACACGCAAAACACACACACATAGCACCACATAGGCATTTGGCACGCACGCTGCTGTAACTTACGGACTCGATTCCGATATACGGATGCCGAAGTTATCACCTGCTTGCCCGATGAACCAACAGCTAGGCAAAAAGCAAAAAAAAAAGAGACCAAAACCCGCCTTCTTGTCCGAACGACACGCAAACACACACATAGCACCACATAGGCATTTGGCACGCATGCAAACTTACGGACTCGATTCCGATATACGGATGCCGAAGTTATCACCCCTTTGCCCCGATGAACCAACAAAGCTAGGCAAAAAGCCAAAAAGAGACCAAAACCCGCCTTTCCGTCCGACACGCAAACACACATAGCACACATAGGCATTTGCACGCTGCATTTTTACGGACTCGATTCTTATACGACTGAAAAGTCATATACGACTGCCGATGAACATCAAATAGCAAAAAGCCGATGAACCAACCAAAACCACCTAGGCAAAAAGCCAAAAAGAGACTAAAACCCGCAATTACCGTCCGAACGACACACAAACACACACACATAGCACCACATAGGCATTTGCACGCAAAGACTTAAACACGCTTTGGTCAAAAGAGACAAACACACACTACGGACATAGACCACATAGACATACGACTGCGATTTCGATACGTTGCCGAAGTTATCACCTGCTTGCCCGATGAACCAACAAGCAGGCAAAAAGCCAAAAAGAGACCAAAACCGCCTTTACCGTCCGAACGACACGCAAACACACACATAGCACCACATAGGCATTTGGCACGCTGCTGCAACTTACGGACTCGATTCCGATATACGATGCCGAAGAAGTTATCACCTGCTTGCCCGATGAACCAACAACATAGGGCAAAAAGCCAAAAAGAGACTAAAACCCGCCTTTGCCGTCCGAACGACACGCAAACACACACATAGCACCACATAGGCATTTGGCACGCTGCAAAACTTACGGACTCGATTCCGATATACGATGCCGAAAGTTATCACCTGCTTGCCCGATGAACCAACAAGCTAGGCAAAAAGCCAAAAAGAGACCAAAACCCGCCTTTACCGTCCGAACGAACGACACACAAACACACACATAGCACCACATAGGCATTTGCACGCTGCTTAACTTACGGACTCGATTCCGATATACGATGCCGAATTTGGCATTATCTCGATTCGCTATACGGATGCCGAACTGAACCAACAACCAACAGCTAGGCAAAAAGCCAAAAAGAGACCAAAACCCGCCTTTGGCCGTCCGAACGACACGCAAACACACACACAGCACCACATAGGCAGGCATTTGCACGCTGCTGCAACTTACGGACTCGACTCGATTCCGATATACGGATGCCGAAATCATCCTGCTTTGCCCGATGAACCAACAAGCTAGGCAAAAAGCCAAAAAGAGACCAAAACCCGCCTTTACCCCGAACGACACGCAAACACACACACATAGCACCACATAGGCATTTGGCACGCTGCAGTAACTTACGGACTCGATTCCGATATACACGATGCCGAAAGTTATCACCCGCTTGCCCGATGAACCAACAATTAGCAGGCAAAAAGCCAAAAAGAGACCAAAACCCGCCTTTGGCCGTCCGAACGAACACACAAACACACACACATAGCACCACATAGGCATTTGGCACGCTGCAGTAACTTACGGACTCGATTCCGATATAAAGCCGATGCCGAAGTTATCACCTGCTTGCCCGATGAACCAACAACATAGCTATTTGGCAAAAAGCCAAAAAGAGACCAAAAGAGACCCTTTGGCCGTCCGAACGAACACAAAGCAAAAAGCACACACATAAAACTACCACATAGGCATTTGGCACACACACATAGCAACTTACATTTGACTCGGATTCCGATATATACGATGCCGAAGTATCATCCCTGCTTGCCCGATGAACCAACAAGCTAGGCAAAAAGCCAAAAAGAGACCAAAACCGCCTCTGCCGTCCGAACGACACGCAAACACACACACATAGCACCACATAGGCATTTGGCACGCTGCAGGTAACTTACGGACTCGATTCCGATATACGGATGCCGAAGTTATCACCCGCTTGCCCGATGAACCAACAAAGGGGCAAAAAGCCAAAAAGAGACCAAAACCCGCCTTGCCGTCCGAACGACACGCAAACACACACATAGCACCACATAGGCATTTGGCACGCTGCTGCAAACTTACGGACTCGATTCCGATATACGGATGCCGAAAGATCAACCCGCTTTTCAGATGAACGACACGATGAACCAAATGCATGCTGGCACTAACTTACGCAAAAAGCCAAAAATGAGACCAAAACCCCGATGAACCAACAAGTTAGGCAAAAAAAGAAAAGAGACGAAACCCTACGCAAACACACACACACACACACCACATATAGCATTTGGCACGCTTGTAACTTACGGACTCGATTCCGATATACGACGATGCCGAAGTTATCACCCGCTTGCCCGATGAACCAACAAAGCTAGGCAAAAAGCCAAAAAGAGACCAAAACCCCTTTGGCCGTCCGAACGACACGCAAACACACACACATAGCACCACATAGGCATTTGGCACGCTGCTGCAACTTACGGACTCGATTCCGATATACGGATGCCGAAGTTATCACCCCTGCTTGCCCGATGAACCAACAGCTAGGCAAAAAGCCAAAAAGAGACCAAAACCCGCCTTTGGCCGTCCGAACGACACGCAAAACACACACACACAGCACCACATAGGCATTTGGCACGCTAAACTTACGACTCGAACTTTGGACGGACTCGATTCCGATATACGGATGCCGAAAGTTATCACCTGCTTTGCCCGATGAACCAACAACTAGGCAAAAAGCCAAAAAGAGACCAAAACCCGCCTTTGACCGATTCGAACGACACGCAAAACACACACACATAGCACCACAAAGAGACCAAAATTTGGCACGACACGCAAACACACACACACATACCACATAGGCATTCGCACGCTGCTTGACTTACGGGACTCGATTCCGATATACGGATGCCGAAGTTATCACCTGCTTGCCCGATGAACCAACCAACAAATAGCTAGGCAAAAAGCCAAAAAGAGACCAAAACCCGCCTTTACGTCCGAACGACACGCAAACACACACATAGCACCACATAGGCATTTGCACGCTGCTACAACTTACGGACTCGATTCCGATATACGGATGCCGAAGTTATCACCTGCTTGCCCGATGAACCAACAAAAAACATAGGACAAAAAGCCAAAAAAGACCAAAACCACCCATTTGCCGTCCAACGAACGACACGCAAACACACACATAGCACCACATAGGCATTTGGCACACACGCAAACACACACATAGCACTTACGCATTTCACGCTCGATTCTTACTCGATCCGATATACGATATGCCGAAGTTATCACCCGCTTGCCCGATGAACCAACAAAGCTAGGCAAAAAGCCAAAAGAGACCAAAACCCGCCTCTACGCCATCCGAACGACACGCAAACACACACATAGCACCACATAGGCATTTGCACACGCTGCAAACTTACGGACTCGATTCCGATATACGGATGCCGAAGTTATCACCTGCTTGCCCGATGAACCAACAAAGGCAAAAAAAAGTAAAAAGAGACCAAAACCCGCCTTTGGCCGTCCGAACGACACGCAAACACACACACACACCATTTGGCACATAGGCATTTGGACACGCTGCAACTTACGGACTCGACATATACGATGCCGAAGTTATCACCTGCTTTTAATGAACCAACAGCCGGCAAAAAAACCAAAAAAAAATCCAGACCAAAACCCACCTACGTCAACCGAACGACACGCAAACACACACATAGCACACACACATAGCATTTACATACATAGCATGGCACGCAAACTTACGGACTCGATTCCGATATACGGATGCCGAAGTTATCACCTGCTTGCCCGATGAACCAACAAAGCTAGGGCAAAAAGCCAAAAAGAGACTAAAACCCGCCTTTCCGTCCGAACGACACGCAAACACACACATATAGCACCACATAGGCATTTGGCACGCACAGCTGTAACTTACGGACTCGATTCCGATATACGGATGCCGAAGTTATCACCCCGCTTGCTCGATGAACCAACAACAGCTAGGCAAAAAGCCAAAAAGAGACCAAAACCCGCTTTGGCCATCCGAACGACACGCAAACACACACACATAGCACCACATAGGCATTTGGCACGCTGCTGCAACTTACGGACTCGATTATCACCTATTTGATATAACAATAGTAGATGCCGAAAAGATCACCTGCTTCCCCGATGAACCAACATAGCACCACATAGGCAAAAAAAGCCAAAAAAGACTAAAACCCGCCTCGACCCAAAACGAACCAACACAAACAAAAAGACACACACACACACAAACACACACATAGGCATTTAGGCATTCACGCACACTTACTTACGGACTCGATTCCGATATACGGATGCCGAAAGTTATCACCTGCTTGCCCGATGAACCAACAAACAGCTAGGCAAAAAGCCAAAAAGAGACCAAAACCCGCCTCTTGGCCGTCCGAACGACACGCAAAACACACACATAGCACCACATAGGCATTTGGCACGCTGCTGTAACTTACGGACTCGATTCCGATATACGGATGCCGAAAGTTATCACCTGCTTGCCCGATGAACCAACAAAGCTAGGCAAAAAGCCAAAAAGAGACCAAAACCCGCCTTTGCCGTCCGAACGACACGCAAACACACACATAGCACCACATAGGCATTTGGCACGCTAGGCAACTTACGGACTCGATTCACGATATACGGATGCCGAAAAGATCACACCACGCTTGGCATCGATGAACACAACAAAAGCAAAAAGCCGCACCCGCAAAGAGACAAAACCCGCCTTTGGCAAAAACCCGAACGACACACAAACACACACACACACACACAACACACACCACATAGGCATTTGGCACGCATTGCAACTTTACGGACTCGATTCCGATATACGGATGCCGAAGTTATCACCCTGCTTGCCCGATGAACCAACAAGCTAGGCAAAAAAGCCAAAAAGAGACCAAAACCCGCCTCTGGCCGTCCGAACGACACGCAAAAAAACACACATAGCACCACATAGGCATTTGGCACGCTAAACTTACGGACTCGATTCCGATATACGGATGCCGAAATCAACCGCTATCGATGACCAAAAATTTGCCGATGAACCAAAACAGCTTAGCCAAAAAGCCAAAAAGAGACCAAAACCCAAACTTTAAACCGCTCGTCCGAACGACACGCAAACACACACACAAAACACACATAGCATTTAGGCACAAAAGCCAAAAGACAAAACTTACGGGACTCGATTCACGATATACATATGCACGAATAGTTATCAACCTTACGCTTCCGAATATACTGATGCCGAAACCAACAAACCAACAAAGGCAAAAAAAAGCCAAAAAGAGACCAAAACCCGCCTTTGCCGTCCGAACGACACGCAAACACACACACACAGCACCACATAGGCATTTGGCACGCTGCTGTAACTTACGGACTCGATTCCGATATACGGATGCCGAAGTTATCAATCGCTTGCCCGATGAACCAACAGCTAGGCAAAAAGCCAAAAAGAGACCAAAACCCGCCTTTTGCCCGTCCGAACGACACGCAAAACACACACATAGCACCACATAGGCATTTGGCACGCTGCTGTAACTTACGGACTCGATATACTCGATATATATTGATGCCGATCAAAGAGACTAAAAATCCCTGATGAACCAACAAATAAACACAAAAAAAAGCCAAAAAGAGACCAAAACCCACTTTGGCCGTCCGAAACGACACGCAAACACACACAACACACATACCACATAGGCATTTACATAGCATTCGCACGCAACACACTTACGGACTCGATTCCGATATACGGATGCCGAAGTTATCACCCCTGCTTGCCCGATGAACCAACAAAGCAGGCAAAAAAGCCAAAAAGAGACTAAAACCCGCCTTTGGCCGTCCGAACGACACGCAAACACACACACATAGCACCACATAGGCATTTGGCACGCTTTGCTGCAACTTACGGACTCGATTCGATATACGGATGCCGAAGTTATCGCCCCGCTTGCCTGATGAACCAACAACAGCTAGGCAAAAAGCCAAAAAGAGACCAAAACCCGCCTTGCTACCGTCCGAACGACACGCAAACACACACACATACCACATATAGGCATTTGCACGCTGCAACTTACGGACTCGACTCGATTCCGATATACGATGCCCGAAAGTTATCACCTGCTTGCCCGATGAACCAACAAATAGGCAAAAAAGCCAAAAAGAGACCAAAACCCGCCTTTGCCGTCCGAACGACACGCAAACACACACACATAGCACCACATAGGCATTTGCACGCTGCAACTTACGGACTCGATTCGATATATATACGGATGCCGAAAGTTATCACCCACTTTGCCCGATGAACCAACAAAGCTAGGCAAAAAGCAAAAAGAGACCAAAACATCGATCGTCATGTCCGACATGCGAAACGACACATAGCAAACACACACAACAGCACCACATATGAACCATTTGGGCAAAAACGCAGAGACTAACTTACGGACCGTCGAACGACACGCAAACACACACACATATACGGATGCTGCGAACTTACGGATCGATTCCATATATTTGGATGCCGAAATTATCACCGCTTGCCCGATGAACCAAAAGCTAGGCAAAAAGCCAAAAAGAGACCAAAACCCGCCTTTGCCGTCCGAACGACACACAAACACACACATAGCACCACATAGGCATTTGGCACGCACAACAACTTACGGACTCGATTCCGATATACGATGCCGAAAGTTATCACCCGCTTGCCCGATGAACCAACAACAGCTAGGCAAAAAAAGCCAAAAAGAGACTAAAACCCGCCTTTGGCCGTCCGAACGACACGCAAACACACACACACAGCACACATAGGCATTTGGCACGCATACTACACGGACTTACGGACTCGATCATATACGGATGCCGAACAGTTACACCTGCTTCCGCCTGATGAACCAACAACACGCTAGGCAAAAGCCAAAAAAAGAGACTAAAACCCGCCTGCTTGCCGATGAACCAACAAGCTAGGCAGGCAAAAGCCAAAAAGAGACCAAAACCCGCCTACAACGACACACACACACATACACCACATATAGGCATTTGGCACGCTGCAACTTACGGACTCGATTTCCGATATACGGATGCCGAAGTTATCACCCCGCTTTCTCGATGAACCAACAAGGCAAAAAGCCAAAAAGAGACCAAAACCCGCCTTTGGCCGTCCGAACGACACGCAAACACACACACACACACACCACATAGGCATTCCACACGCACACACACTTTCTGATGAACTCAATACAAAAAGCGACTAAAACCAACGGATGCCGAAACACACACAGACATAGGTATTTCACTTGCCCATGAACTCGACAAACCAAAAGAATCAAAACTGCTGGATCGAAAAAACCAAAAAGGCAAAAGCAAAAAGAGACCAAAACCCGCCTCTGGCCGTCCGAATACACGCAAACACACACACACACATAGCACCACATAGGCATTTGGCACGCTGCTGTAACTTACGGACTCGATTCCGATATACGATGCCGAAGTTATCACCCGCTCATTTGCCCGATGAACCAACAACAGCTAGGCAAAAAGCCAAAAAGAGACCAAAACCCGCCTCACCGTCCGAACGACACGCAAACACACACATATAGCACCACATAGGCATTTGGCACGCTGCTGCAACTTACGGACTCGATTCGATATATACGGATGCCGAAGTTATCACCTGCTTGCCCGATGAACCAACAAATAGGCAAAAAGCCAAAAAGAGACCAAAACCCGCCTTTGGCCGTCCGAACGACACGCAAACACACACACACATACGCACATAATTTACGCACCACACGGATGCCAAAGATCACCATTTGCAACCAACAAATAGGCAAAAGCAAAAGACTAAAACTTTGCTTGATGACACGAAACACACACATAGACCACATAGGCATTTGGCATGCCGAAGTTACGGACTCGATTTCTTATACTTGATGAACCAACAAATTGCTAAAAAATAGCTAGAGCAAAAAGCCAAAAGAGACTAAAAAACCCTCTACCGTCCGAACGACACGCAAACACACACATAGCACCACATACATAGGCATTTGGCATTTGCACGCTGCAACTTACGGACTCGATTCCGATATACGGATGCCGAAGTTATCACCCTGCTTGCCCGATGAACCAACAAATAGGCAAAAAGCCAAAAAGAGACCAAAACCCGCCTTTGGCCGTCCGAACGACACGCAAAACACACACATAGCACCACATAGGCATTTGGCGCTGCTGCTAAACTTACGGACTCGATTCCGACATACGATGCCGAAGTTATCACCTGCTTGCCGATGAACCAACAAATAGCGAAAAAAGTTAAAAAGAGACCAAAACCGCTTTGGCCGTCCGAACGACACAACAAACACACACATAGCACAAAAAGCCAAAAACTCGACCGACCAAAACCCACCTGCTTGTTATGAACCAACAAAGCTAGGCAAAAACACCAAAACCACTTTGCCGTCCGAACGACACGCAAAACACACACATAGCACCACATAGGCATTTGGCACGCTACAGTAACTTACGGACTCGATTCCGATATACGATGCCGAAGTTATCACCCGCTTGCCCGATGAACCAACAAAGCAGGCAAAAAGCCAAAAAGAGACCAAAACCCGCCTCTTGCCGTCCGAACGACACGCAAACACACACATAGCACCACATAGGCATTTGCACGCTTTGTAACTTACGGACTCGATTCCGATATACGGATGCCGAAGTTATCACCCGCTTGCCCGATGAACCAACAAAAGCAGGCAAAAGCCCAAAAAAAAGACCAAAACCCTTCTTGTCGTCCGAACGACACAAAAACACACACACATAGCACCACATAGGCATTTTGCACGCTGCCGATATATAACTTACGGACTCGACTCGATAACAAATAGGCAAAAAGCCAAAAAGATGCCGAAAACGTTATCACCTGCATGCCCGATGAACCAACAAACAACTAGGCAAAAAAGCCAAAAAGAGACCAAAACCCGCCTTTGGCCGTCCGAACGACACGCAAAAACACACAAACATAGCACCACATAGGCATTTGGCACACACACATATAGCACTTACGGACTTACGATTCGATTCGATATACGGATGCCGAAGTTATCACCCGCTTGCCCGATGAACCAACAAAGCTAGGGCAAAAAGCCAAAAGAGAGACCAAAACCCGCTTTGGCCGTCCGAACGACACGCAAACACACACATAGCACCACATAGGCATTTGGCACGCTGCTGCAACTTTACGGACTCGATTCCGATATACGATGCCGAAGTTATCACCTGCTTGCCCGATGAACCAACAAAATAGCAAAAAAAGCCAAAAAGAGACCAAAACCCGCCTTTGGCCGTCCAACGACACGCAAACACACACACATAGCACCACATAGGCATTTGGCACGCTGCTGCAACTTACGGACTCGATTCTGATATATACTATGCCGAAGATGCCGAAGTTATCAACCAACAGCTTGCCCGAAAAAGAACCAAAACTAGGACAAAAAAGCCAAAAATTTGAGACCAAAACCCGAAAACCCGAATAGGCAAAAAGCAGACCAAACTCCGAACGAACACACGCAAACACACACATACACACACACATAGGCATTTAGCACGCTTTGCGCTGCAACTTACGGACTCGATTCCGATATACGGATGCCGAAAGTTATCACCTGCTTGCCCGATGAACCAACAAGCTAGCTAGGCAAAAGCCAAAAAAGAGACTAAAACCCGCCTTTGGCCGTCCGAACGACACGCAAACACACACATAGCACACATAGGCATTTGGCACGCTGCTGCAACTTACGGACTCGATTCCGATATACGATGCCGAAGTTATCACCCCGCTTGCCCGATGAACCAACAAAGCTAGGCAAAAAGCCAAAAAGAGACCAAAACCCGCTTGGCCGTCCGAACGACACGCAAACACACACATAGCACACACATAGGCATTTGGCACGCGCAGAACTTACGGACTCGATTCCGATACGGATGCCGAAAGACGACCCTGATGAAAAGTTATCAAAAAAGCCAAAAAAGAGACCAACCAACAAAACAACAAAACACACATAGCCAAAAAGAGACCAAAACCCGGACTCCCGACTATAACCCGAAAGTTATCACCTGCTCCGAACGAAAAAGCAAAAGAGACCAAAACCACAACACACACACACAGCACCACATATAGGCATTTGCATACACGCAACAACTTACGGACTCGATTCCGATATATACGGATGCCGAAAGTTATCACCCCGCTTGCCCGATGAACCAACAAAGCTAGGCAAAAAGCCAAAAGAGAGACCAAAACCCGCCTTTGGCCGTCCGAACGACACGCACACACACACACACACACATAGCACCACATAGGCATTTTCGCACGCTGCTGTAACTTACGGACTCGATTCCGATATACGGATGATGCCGAAGTTATCACCTGCTTGCCCGATGAACCAACAAATAGGCAAAAAGCCAAAAAGAGACCAAAACCCTTTTGAACGACACAAAACACACACATAGCACCACATAGGCATTTGCACGCACATAGTCCGAACGACACACAATCACACACATACACCAACATAGGCATTTGAGACAAAACCGCTGATTCACCGAACGACTTACGGACACATAGATATAGGCATTTGGCATTCGCATACGATCGATTCGAATAGTGCCGAATCACCTGCTTGCCCGATGAACCAACAAGCTAGGCAAAAAGCCAAAAAGAGACCAAAACCCGCCTTTGCCGTCCGAACGACACGCAAACACACACATAGCACCACATAGGCATTTGGCACGCTGCTGTAACTTACGGACTCGATTCCGATATATGGATGCCGAAGTTATCACCTGCTTTGCCCGATGAACCAACAGCTAGGCAAAAAGCCAAAAAGAGACCAAAACCCGCCTTTGCCGTCCGAACGACACGCAAACACACACATATAGCACCACATAGGCATTTGGCACGCTGCTGCAACTTACGGACTCGATTCCGATATACGGATGCCGAAGTTATCACCCTTCTTGCCCGATGAACCAACAAAGCTAGGCAAAAAGCCAAAAAGAGACCAAAACCCGCTTTGGCCGTCCGAACGACACGCAAACACACACATATAGCACCACATAGGCATTTGGCACGCTGCAACTTACGGACTCGATTCCGATATACGGATGCCGAAGTTATCACCTGCTTGCCCGATGAACCAACAAACTAGGCAAAAAGCCAAAAAGAGACTAAAACCCGCCTTCTAACGTCCGAACGACACGCAAAAACACACACATAGCACCACATAGGCATTTGGCACGCTGCTAACTTTACGGACTCGACTCGATATACACGGATGCCGAAAGTTATCACCCGCTTGCCCTGATGAACCAACAAATAGGCAAAAAGCAAAAAAGAGACCAAAAACCGCAAAAGACACACATAGCACCACACACATTTGGCACCGTCCAACAACACGCAAAACACACACAACACAAAAGCCAAAAAAAGACAAAACCGCTTATTTGTCCGAACGACACAAACACACACATACTTAGGCATTTGGCACGCTACTCGACGGACTCGATTCCGATATATACGGATGCCGAAAAGTTATCACCTGCTTGCCCGATGAACCAACAAATAGGCAAAAAGCCAAAAAGAGACCAAAACCCGCCTTTGGCCGTCCGAACGACACGCAAAACACACACATAGCACCACATAGGCATTTGGCACGCACAACTAACTTACGGACTCGATTCCGATATACGGATGCCGAAGTTATCACCCGCTTGCCCGATGAACCAACAAGCTAGGCAAAAAGCCAAAAGAGACCAAAACCCGCCTTTGGCCGTCCGAACGACACGCAAACACACACACAGCACCACATATAGCATTTTGGCACGCTAAAACTTACGGACTCGATTCCGATATACGGATGCCGAAAGATCAAACGCTTGCCCGATGAACCAACAAATAGGCAAAAAGCAAAAAAGAGACTAAAACCCGCCTTTAACGTCCGAACGACACAAAACACACACATAGCACCACATAGGCACGATTTTACCCGCAACCAACAAGCTAGCAAAAAGCAAAAAGAGACAAAACCCACTACGGACACACACACAGCACCACATACATAGGCATTTGGCACGCTATTGCAACTTATTTGACTCGATTCCGATATACGGATGCCGAAGTTATCACCCTGCTTGCCCGATGAACCAACAGCTAGGCAAAAAGCCAAAAAGAGACCAAAACCCGCCTTGGCCGTCCGAACGACACGCAAACACACACACACATAGCACCACATACACACATTCGGCATACGCACACATAACTTAACAATAGGACTCGATTCCGAATACGGATGCCGAAGATCACACATAATAGCACTGCATTATGAACCAACTCAGTTAGGCAAAAAATCTCGCTTAGCAAAAAGCAGAAAAAAAAAAGAGACCAAAACCCGGCCGTCCGAACGACACGCAAACACACACACACAGCACCACATAGGCATTTGGCACGCTGCAGTAACTTACGGACTCGATTCCGATATACGGATGCCGAAGTTATCACCTGCTTGCCCGATGAACCAACAAAGCTAGGCAAAAAGCCAAAAAGAGACCAAAACCCGCCTTTGCCGTCCGAACGACACGCAAACACACACATAGCACCACATAGGCATTTGGCACGCTGCTGTAACTTACGGACTCGATTCCGATATATACGGATGCCGAAGTTATCACCCCTTGCTTGCCGATGAACCAACAAGCTAGGCAAAAAGCCAAAAAGAGACCAAAACCCGCCTTTGCCCGTCCGAACGACACGCAAACACACACACATAGCACCACATAGGCATTTGGCACGCTAGTAACTTACGGACTCGAACAATCTGATATAAACCCGATGCCGAACGACACGCATCACACATAGCACCATTATCGATGAACCAAAAACGCTAGATAAAAAGCCAAAAAAAGAGACTAAAACCCGCCTTGGCCGTCCGAACGACACGCAAACACACACATAGCACCACACATAGGCATTTGCACGCTACAGCAACTTACGGACTCGATTCCACATATACGATGCGAATGTTAAGTTATCAACCTGCTTGCCCGATGAACCAACAAAGCTAGGCAAAAAGCCAAAAAAGAGACCAAAACCCGCCCCGCCGTCCGAACGACACACAAAAACACACACATACACACCACATAGGCATTTGGCACGCTTGCAACTTTACGGACTCGATTCCGATATACGGATGCCGAAGTTATCACCTGCTTGCCCGATGAACCAACAAAGCTAGGCAAAAAGCCAAAAAGAGACCAAAACCCGCCTTTCTACCGTCCGAACGACACGCAAACACACACATAGCACCACATAGGCATTTGGCACGCTGCAAACTTACGGACTCGATTCCGATATACGGATGCCGAAAGTATCACCTGCTTGCCCGATGAACCAACAAATAGGGCAAAAAGCCAAAAAGAGACCAAAACCCGCCTTTACCGTCCGAACGACACGCAAACACACACAAGCACCACATAGGCATTTGCACGCGACCTCGCAACTTACGGACTCGATTCCGATATACTAAAACTACTTCATGTCGAAAGTTATCACCATGCTTATTCACATATGAATTTGGATACGCACTAACTTACGGACTCGATTCGATGATATACGATGCCGAATCAAAAACCAACAGCCAAAAAAGCCAAAAAGACCAAACCCGCCTTTGTCCGTCCGAACGACACGCAAACACACACATAGCACCACATAGGGCATTTGGCACGCTGCAGAACTTACGGACTCGATTCCGATATACGGATGCCGAAGTTATCACCTGCTTGCCCGATGAACCAACAAAGCTAGGCAAAAAGCCAAAAAGAGACCAAAACCCGCCTTTGGCCGTCCGAACGACACGCAAACACACACACATAGCACCACATAGGCATTTGGCACGCACGCTGCAAACTTACGGACTCGATTCCGATATACGGATGCCGAAGTTATCACCTGCTTGCTCGATGAAACCAACAGCTAGGCAAAAAGCCAAAAAAAGACTAAAACCCGCCTTTGGCCGTCCGAACGAACACAAACACACACATAAACCACATAGGCATTTGGCACGCTGCAAACTTACGGACTCGATTCAACACAAATAGCCGGAGACTGCCGAAGAACATTACGCACACACACACATAGCACACATAGGCATTTGGCATGACGAACCTCGATTCGATATAACAAGTTATCACCCTGCTTGCCCGATGAACCAACAGCTAGGCAAAAAGCCAAAAAGAGACCAAAACCCGCCTTTGTCGTCCGAAACGACACGCAAACACACACACATAGCACCACATAGGCATTTGGCACGCTGCAGTAACTTACGGGACTCGATTCCGATATACGGATGCCGAAGTTATCACCCCGCTTGCCCGATGAACCAACAAAGCTAGGCAAAAAGCCAAAAAAGAGACCAAAACCCGCCTTTGGTCCGAACGACACGCAAACACACACATAAGCACCACATAGGCATTTGCACGCGCTGCTTACGGACTCGACGATTCGATATACACGATGCCGAAGTTATCACCTGCTTGCTCCGATGAACCAACAAGCAGATAAAAGCCCAAAAGACAAAAAAAAAGACCAAAACGCAAAAACACACAAAGACCACATAGCATTTGCACACTCAAACTTACGAACGACACACAAACACACACATAGCACCACATAGGCAAAAGCCAAAAAGAGACAAACTGCTTTGTAACAACGACACGACTCACACACATAGCACCATATAGGCATTTGGATGCTGGAACTTATCACCGATATACGGATGCCGAAGTTATCAACCTTTTCCCGATGAACCAAACAGCTAGGCAAAAAGCCAAAAAGAGACCAAAACCCTTTTGCCGTCCGAACGACACGCAAACACACACATAGCACCACATAGGCATTTGGCACGCTGCTGTACGATTCGATATACGGACTCGATCACCTGCTTCTTGATGAATATACTATATGACGAAAACCCCCCCTGCATCGATCGAAAACACACAAGCACAGCATCGAGGCATTTGCACTGTAACTTACGGACTCGATCCGATATACTTGAACTTATCAAATCTTGGAAAAAGGCAAAAGCCAAAAAGAGACCAAAACCCGCCTCTACCGTCCGAACGACACGCAAACACACACATATAGCACCACATAGGCATTTGGGCACGCACAGCACTTACGGACTCGATTCGATATATATACGGATGCCGAAGTTATCACCCCGCTTGCCCGATGAACCAACAAAGCTAGGCAAAAAGCCAAAAAGAGACCAAAACCCGCCTTGGCCGTCCGAACGACACGCAAAAACACACACACAGCACCACATAGGCATTTGGCACGCTGCTGTAACTTACGGACTCGATTCGATATACGGATGCCGAAGTTATCACCCGCTTGCCCGATGAACCAACAAAGCTAGGCAAAAAGCCAAAAAGAGACCAAAACCCGCCTCTCGCCGTCCGAACGACACGCAAACACACACATAGCACCACATAGGCATTTGGCACGCTGCTCGATTCCGAACTTACGGACTCGATTCCGATATAACAGCTATGCCGAAGTTATCAGACCAAAACCTTTTCTGCCGTCCGACGATGAAACAACAGCTAGGCAAAAAGCCAAAAAGAGACCAAAACCCGCCTTCCGCCCGTCCGAACGACACGCACACACACAAATAGACACACATAGGCATTTGGCAACACACAGGCATTAATAGGCATTTACGGACTCGATACTCGATATATATATACGATGCCGAAAGTTATCACCCGCTTTGCCCGATGAACCAACAAAGCTAGGCAAAAAGCCAAAAGAGACCAAAACCCGCCTTTGGCCGTCCGAACGACACGCAAACACACACACACACATACACACATAGGCATTTGGCACGCTTACTGTAACTTACGGACTCGATTCCGATATACGGATGCCGAAGTTATCACCTTATCACTTGCCCGATGAACCAACAAGCTAGCTAGGCAAAAAAAGCCAAAAAGAGACCAAAACCCCGCCTTTCCGTCCGAACGACACGCAAACACACACACACACAATAGCACCACATAGGCATTTGGCACGCTGCTGTAACTTACGGACTCGATTCGATATACGGATGAATAGCTAGGCGAAAGTTATCCCGCCTTACCGAACTTCCCACACATGAACCAACAAAGGCAAAAAGCCAAAAAGAGACCAAAACCCGCAAAAAAGCCGTCCGAACGACAACAACACAAAACACACACACACACACACATAGGCATTTGGCACGCACATAGCAACTTTTTACGGACTTACGACTCGATTCGATATACGGATGCCGAAGTTATCACCTGCTTGCCCGATGAACCAACAAAGCTAGGCAAAAAGCCAAAAAAGACCAAAACCCGCCTCTGGCCGTCCGAACGACACGCAAACACACACATAGCACCACATAGGCATTTGGGCATTTCGCACGCAGCAAACTTACGGACTCGATTCCGATATACGGATGCCGAAGTTATCACCTGCTTGCCCCGATGAACCAACAAGCTAGGGCAAAAAGCCAAAAAGAGACCAAAACCCGCCTTTGGCCGTCCGAACGACACGCAAACACACACATATAGCACCACATAGGCATTTGGCACGCTATGCAACTTACGGACTCGATTCCGATATACGGATGCCGAAAGTTATCACCTGCTTGCCCGATGAACCAACAAGCTAGGGCAAAAAGCCAAAAAAGAGACCAAAACCCGCCTTTGGCCGTCCGAACGACACGCAAACACACACATAGCACCACATAGGCATTTGGCACGCACGCACAACTTACGGACTCGATTCATATACGGATGTCGAAAGTTATCACCTGCTTGCCGATGATGAACCAACAACACACAGGCAGGCAAAAAGCCAAAAAGAGACCAAAAAACGAAACTCGACACGTCCGAACGACAACGAACAAACACACACAAAGAGACACCACATAGGCATTTGGCACGCGCAACACACACACAACTTACATAGGCATTTCGCACGCGATCAAAACTTACGGATCGATTCGATACGGATGCCGAAAGTTATCACCTGCTTGCCCGATGAACCAACAGCTAGGCAAAAAGCAAAAGAGACCAAAACCCCCCTTTGGCCGTCCGAACGACACACACAAACACACACATAGCACCACATAGGCATTTGGCACGCTGCAACTAACTTACGGACTCGATTCCGATATACTTGATGCCGAAGTTATCGAAGTCTGCTTGCCCGATGAACCAACAACCTAGGCAAAAAAGCCAAAAAGAGACCAAACCCAAAACCTTTAGGCCGTCCGAACGACACGCAAACACAAACACACATAGCACCACATAGGCATTTGGCACGCTGCAGTAACTTACGGACTCTCGATTCCGATATACGGATGCCGAAGTTATCACCTGCTTGCCCGATGAACCAACAAAGCTAGGCAAAAAGCCAAAAAGAGACCAAAACCCGCCTCCGCCGTCCGAACGACACGCAAACACACATATAGCACCACATAGGCATTTGCACGCACATGCAACTTACACGGAACTCGAAAAAGAGACCAAAACGCCACGGCCGTCCGACGACATAACACAAACACACATATATAGCACACATAGGCATTTGGCACGCATGCAAACTTACGGACTCGATTCTTTATATATACGATGAAGAAATCACCTCGCTTGGAACGATGAACCAACAGCTAGGCAAAAAAGCCAAAAGAGACCCAAAACCCGCCTTGGCCGTCCGAACGACACGCAAACACACACATAGCACCACATAGGCATTTGCACACGCTGCAAACTTACGGACTCGATTCCGATATACGGATGCCGAAAGTTATCACCTGCTTGCCCGATGAACCAACAAGCAGGCAAAAAGCCAAAAAGAGACCAAAACCCGCCTTTGCCGTCCGAACGACACGCAAACACACACACAAGCACCACATAGGCATTTGGCACGCTGCAACTTACGGACTCGATTCCGATATACGAATGCCGAAAGTTATCACCTGCTCTGATGAACCCGATGAACAAAACAGCTAGAAAAAGCCAAAAAGACCAAAACCCACCACATACCGTCCGAACGACACGCAAACACACACAAAAAACCACAAGAGACAAACCCGCCTTTACGCACGCTTGCACACAAACACACACTCATAGGCACCAAAAAGCACCACATACATACGCATGCACGAACACACGACTCGCTTGCCGGATGAACCAACAAGCACCAGGCCGATGAACCAACAGCTAGGCAAAAAGCCAAAAGAGACCAAAACCCGCCTTTGGCCGTCCGAACGACACGCAAACACACACACATAGCACCACATAGGCATTTGGCACGCTGCAGTAACTTACGGACTCGATTCCGATATACGGATGCCGAAGTTATCACCCTGCTTGCCCGATGAACCAACAAGCTAGGCAAAAAGCCAAAAAAGAGACCAAAACCCGCCTCTGGCCGTCCGAACGACACGCAAACACACACATAGCACCACATAGGCATTTGGCACGCTGCAGTAACTTACGGACTCGATTCCGATATACGGATGCCGAAGTTATCACCTGCTTGGCCCGATGAACCAACAGCAGCTTACAAAAAGCCAAAACCAGACCAAAAAATCGCCACTTATCAACGTCCGAATGAACCAACAGCTAGGCAAAAAGCCAAAAGAGACCAAAACACACACATAAACACACACATAGCATACATAGGCATTTGGCACGCTGCAACACAACTTACGGACTCGATTCCGATATACGATGCCGAAGTTATCACCCGCTTGCCCGATGAACCAACAGCTAGGCAAAAAGCCAAAAAGAGACTAAAACCCGCCTTGGCCGTCCGAACGACACGCAAACACACACACATAGCACCACATAGGCATTTGGCACGCTGCAAACTTACGGACTCGATTCCGATATACGATGCCGAAGTTATCACCTGCTTGCCTGATGAACCAACAAGCTAGGCAAAAAGCCAAAAAGAGACCAAAACCCGCCTCGCCGTCCGAACGACACGCAAACACACACACAAAGACCACATAGGCATTTGCACACACATAACTTACGGACTCGATTCCGACATATACGGATGCCGAAAAGATCAAACCACACTTGCCCACATGAACCAACAAACACACAGGCAAAAAAAAAAAAGACTAAAAAAACCGAAAGACCAAAACCGCTTGAACGAACACACAAAACACACATAGCACCACATAGGCATTTGACACGCACACACACACATAGCACCACATAGGCATTTGACTCGATTCCGATACGATTTCCGATACGGATGCCGAAGTTATCACCTGCTTGCCCGATGAACCAAACAACAAATAGGCAAAAAGCCAAAAAGAGACCAAAACCCGCCTCTACCGTCCGAACGACACGCAAACACACACATAGCACCACATAGGCATTTGGCACGCACACAACTTTACGGACTCGATTCCGATATACGGATGCCGAAGTTATCACCCGTTTTGCCCGATGAACCAACAAAGCTAGGCAAAAAGCCAAAAAGAGACCAAAACCCGCCTTTGGCCGTCCGAACGACACGCAAACACACACACAAGCACATAGGCATTTGGCACGCTGCTGGTAACTTTACGGACTCGATTCCGATATACGGATGCCGAAAGAGACCAACCCGCTTGCCCGATGAACCAACAACACACAGCACAAAAAAGCCAAAAAGAGACCAAAACCGAAAGCTTTGCCGTCCGAACGACACGCAAACACACACACACAGCACAACATAAAGAGACATTTGGCACGCTAACAACACACACACATACACACTAGATTCGATATACGGATGCGATTCGATATATATACGATGCCGAAGTTATCACTTGCTTCTGCCCCGATGAACCAACAGCTAGGCAAAAAGCCAAAAAGAGACCAAAACCCGCCTTTGGCCGTCCGAACGACACGCAAACACACACATAGCACCACATAGGCATTTGGCACGCTGCAACTTACGGACTCGATTCCGATATACTTGATGCCGAAGTTATCAAAAAGCCAAAAAGAGACTTGATTCCGATGACCAACAAGCTAGGCAAAAAACACCAAAAAGAGACCAAAACCCACAAAAAGGCAAAAAGCAAAAAGACCCGAACGACACCGAACGAAACACACACATAGCACCACATAGGCATTTGGCACGCGCTAAACTTACGGACTCGATTCCGATATACGGATGCCGAAGTTATCACCACCTGCTTGCTCGATGAACCAACAAATAGGCAAAAAGCCAAAAAGAGACCAAAACCGCTTTCGTCCGTCCGAACGACACGCAAAACACACACATAGCACCACATAGGCATTTGGCACGCTGCTGTAACTTACGGACTCGATTCCGATATACGGATGCCGAAGTTATCACCTGCTTGCCCGATGAACCAACAGCTAGGCAAAAAGCCAAAAAGAGACTAAAACCCGCCTTCTAAACGACACGTCCGAACGACACGCAAACACACACATACATACCACATAGGCATTTGGCATAGGCTAAACTTACGGACTCGATTCCGATATATGATAACCGAAGTTATCACCAAAACTATTGCCCGATGAACGAACAAAACTAGGCAAAAAAAGCCAAAAAGACGACCAAAACCCGCCTTCGCCGTCCGAACGACACGCAAACACACACAAAGCACACACACATAGGCATTTGGCACGCACAAATAGCACAACTTACATAGGCATTTCGAACTCGGACTCGATCGACGAGATCATATACGATGCCGAAGTTATCACCCTGCTTGTCCGATGAACCAACAAGCTAGGCAAAAAGCCAAAAAGAGACCAAAACCCGCCTTTTGGCCGTCCGAACGACACGCAAACACACACACACACACACCACAGGCATTTGGGCATTTGCACAGCAACTTACGGACTCGATTCCGATATACGGATGCCGAAGTTATCACCTGCTTGCCCGATGAACCAACAAAGCTAGGGCAAAAAGCCAAAAAGAGACCAAAACCCGCCTTTCCGTCCGAACGACACGCAAACACACACACACACCACATAGGCATTTGCACGCAGCACGGACTCACGGACTCGATTCATATAACCAACAACTATGCCGAAAGAGATCAAACCCGCTTTGCTTGCCTGATGAACCAAAACAAAGAAAAAAGCCAAAAAAAAGACCAAAAAGAGACCAAACCCACCCGCCACATCCGAACGACACGCAAACACACACACAGCACCACATAGGCATTTGGCACGCTGCAAACTTACTTACGACTCGATTCCGATATACGGATGCCGAAGTTATCACCTGCTTGCCCGATGAACCAACAGCTAGGCAAAAAGCCAAAAGAGACCAAAACCCGCCTCTGCCCGTCCGAACGACACGCAAACACACACATAGCACCACATATAGGCATTTGGCACGCTGCAACTTACGGACTCGATTCGATATATACGGATGCCGAAGTTATCACCCGCTTGCCCGATGAACCAACAAGCTAGGCAAAAAGCCAAAAAGAGACCAAAACCCGCCTAAACCCACGAACGACACGCAAACACACACACATAGCACCACATAGGCATTTGGCACGCTGCAAAAGAGACAAACCACGGACTCGATTCCGATATAGGCATACTTGATGCCGAAAGTTATCACCTGCTTGCCCGATGAACCAACAAAGCAAAAAAAGGCAAAAGCCAAAAAGAGACCAAAACCCGCCTTGGCCGTCCGAACGACACGCAAACACACACATATAGCACCACATAGGCATTTGGCACGCTGCTGTAACTTACGGACTCGATTCCGATATACGGATGCCGAAGTTATCACCCGCTTGCCCGATGAACCAACAAAGCTAGGCAAAAAGCCAAAAAGAGACCAAAACCCGCCTTTCCGTCCGAACGACACGCAAACACACACACAGCACCACATAGGCATTTGGCACGCTGCAACTTACGGACTCGATTCGATTCCGATATACGATGCCGAAGTTATCACCTGCTTGTCCCGATGAACCAACAAGCAGGCAAAAAGCCAAAAAGAGACTAAAACCCGCCTCTCGTCATCACCGAACGACACGCAAACACACACATAGCACCACATAGGCATTTGCACGCGCTGCAAACTTACGGACTCGATTCGATATACGATGCCGAAAGTTATCACCTGCTTGCCCGATGAACCAACAGCTAGGCAAAAAAAAAAAGAAAAGCCAAAAGAGACCAAAACCCTTTGCCGTCCGAACGACACGCAAAAACACACATATAGCACCACATAGGCATTTGGCACGCTTGCAAACTTACGGGACTCGATTCCGATATACGGATGCCGAAGTTATCACCTGCTTCTTGCGACCCGAACCAACCAACAAAGGCAAAAAAGCCAAAAAGAGACCAAAACCCTTTGCCGTCCGAACGACACGCAAACACACACACACACAGCACCATATAGGCATTTGGCACGCTGCTAAACTTACGGACTCGATTCCGATATACGGATGATGCCGAAGTTATCACCTGCTTGCCCGATGAACCAACAAGCTAGGCAAAAAGCCAAAAAAAGACCAAAAACCCGCCTTGGCCGTCCGAACGACACGCAAACACACACATAGCACCACATAGGCATTTGGCACGCACGCTGCAACTACACTTCGATTCCTGACTCGATACGATGCCGAAAAGTTATCACCTATTTGCCCGAAAAATGAACCAATAACAAATAGGGCAAAAAGCAAAAAGAGACCAAAACCCGCCTCGGCCGTCCCGAACGACACGCAAACACACACACACACACACACATAGGCATTTGCACGCACTAGTAACTTACGGACTCGATTCTCGATATATACTTGATGCCGAAGTTATCACCTCACCCCCGATGAACCAACAAAGCTAGGCAAAAGCCAAAAAGAGACCAAAACCCGCCTTGGCCGTCCGAACGACACGCAAACACACACATAGCACCACATATAGGCATTGGCACGCTGCTAAACTTACGGACTCGATTCCGATATACGGATGCCGAAGTTATCACCCGCTTGCCCGATGAACCAACAAAACCCGCTAGGCAAAAAAGCCAAAAAGAGACCAAAACCCGCCTTTGGCCGTCCGAACGACACGCAAACACACACACACATGCACCACATAGCATTTGCACGCTAAAACCGCACCTGGCCGTCAACGACACAACACACACACACATATACTTACGGACTCGATTCGACGATACGGATGCCGATGCCGAAAGTATCACCCCTTTTGCCCGATGAACCAACAGCTAGGCAAAAAGCCAAAAAGAGACCAAAACCCGCCTTTGCCGTCCGAACGACACGCAAACACACACACACACACACCACATAGGCATTTGGCACGCTGCAAACTTACGGACTCGATTCCGATATACTGGATGCCGAAGTTATCAACCCGCTTGTCTCCGATGAACCAACAAAGCTAGGCAAAAAGCCAAAAAGAGACCAAAACCCGCCTTTGGCCGTCCGAACGACACGCAAAACACACACATAGCACCACATAGGCATTTGGCACGCATGCACGCACACGCTGCAACTTACGGACTCGATTCCGATATACGGATGCCGAAGTTATCACCCCGCTTGCCCGATGAACCAACAAGCTAGGCAAAAAAGCCAAAAAAGAGACCAAAACCCGCCTTTGGCCCGTCCGAACGACACGCAAACACACACATAGCACCACATAGGCATTTGGCACGCATCAGTAACTTACGGACTCGATTCCGATACACGATGCCGAAGTTATCACCTGCTTGCCCGATGAACCAACAAAGCTAGGCAAAAAGCCAAAAAGAGACCAAAACCCGCCTTTGGCCGTCCGAACGACACGCAAAACACACATAGCACCACATAGGCATTTGCACACGCATGCAAAACTTTGGCGGACTCGATTCCAAAAAGAGACATACGGATGCCGAAGTTATCATATAGCACCACATAGGTTTTGCACGATGAACCAACAACTCGATTAGGCAAAAGCCAAAAATCAGACCAAAAACCAACAATTAGCAAAAAGCCAAAAAGAGACCAAAACCCGCCTTTGGCATCCGAACGACACACACACACACATAGCACCACATAGGCATTTGGCACGCGGCAACTTACGGACTCGATTCCGATATACGGATGCCGAAGTTATCACCTGCTTGCCTGATGAACCAACAAAGCTAGGCAAAAAGCCAAAAAGAGACCAAAACCCGCCTTTTGCCGTCCGAACGACACGCAAACACACACATAGCACCACATAGGCATTTGGCACGCTGCTAACTAACTTACGGACTCGATTCCGATATACGGATGCCGAAGTTATCACCTGCTTGCCCCGATGAACCAACAAATAGGCAAAAAGCCAAAAAGAGACCAAACCCGCCTTTGGCCGTCCGAACGACACGCAAAACACACACATAGCACCACATAGGCATTTGGCACGCTAAGCAACTTACTCGACTCGATTACGATATACGATGCCGAAGTTATCACCTCTAAAACTGGACCGAACGATGAACAACAATAGCTAGGCAAAACGCCAAAAGAGACCAAAACCCCCTTAGCCAAGTCCGAAAGAGACCAAAACCGCTTTGGCCGTCCGAACGACACACAACACACACACATAGCACCACATAGGCATTTGGCACGCTGCAGTAACTTACGGACTCGATTCCGATATACGGATGCCGAAGTTATCACCTGCTTGTCCGATGAACCAACAACAGCTAGGCAAAAAGCCAAAAAGAGACCAAAACCCGCCTTTGGCCGTCCGAACGACACGCAAACACACACACACAGCACCACATAGGCATTTGGCACGCTGCTGTAACTTACGGACTCGATTCCGATATACGGATGCCGAAGTTATCACCTGCTTGCCCGATGAACCAACAGCTAGGCAAAAAGCCAAAAAAGAGACCAAAACCCGCCTCTACCGTCCGAACGACACGCAAAACACACACATAGCACCACATAGGCATTTGGCACGCTGCAACTAACTTACGGACTCGATTTCGATATACGGATGCCGAAAGTTATCACCCGCTTGCCCGATGAACCAACAGCAAGGCAAAAAGACAAAAAGAGAGAAACAAACCCCTTAGGCATTTGGCCATTCCGTCCACCGAATGAACACGCAAAAAAGCCAAAAAGACAAACACACATACGACACGCACACACACATAGCACCACATAGGCATTGCACGCGCATTGCACGCTTACTTACGGACTCGATTCCGATATACGGATGCCGAAGTTATCACCTGCTTGCCCGATGAACCAACAAAGCTAGGCAAAAAGCCAAAAGAGACCAAAACCCGCCTTGGCCGTCCGAACGACACGCACAACACACACACACACACATAGGCATTTGGCACGCTGCTAACTTACGGGACTCGACTCGATTCCGATATACGGATGCCGAAGTTATCACCCCGCTTGCCACACACATGAACCAATAAATTTGGCAGGCAAAAAGCCAAAAAAAGAGAGACCAAAACCCGCCTTTGCCCGTCCGAACGACACACAAAACACACACATAGCACCACATAGGCATTTGGCACGCTGCTGTAACTTACGGACTCGATTCCGATATACTTGATGCCGAAGTTATCACCTGCTTGCCCGATGAACCAACAAACCAGGCAAAAAGCCAAAAAAAAGAGACCAAAACCCGCCTTGGCCGTCCGAACGACACGCAAACACACACATATAGCACCACATAGGCATTTTGCACGCTGCAGTAACTTACGGACTTACGGACTCGATTCCGATATACGAGATGCCGAAGTTATCATTTGCTTGCGGACTGATGAACCAACAGCTAGGCAAAAAGCCAAAAAAAAGAGACCAAAACCCGCCTGGCGTCCCGAACGACACGCAAACACACACATAGCACCACATAGGCATTTGGCACGCTGCAGTAACTTACGGACTCGATTCCGATATACGGATGCCGAAGTTATCACCCGCTTGCCCGATGAACCAACAACAGCAGGCAAAAAGCCAAAAGAGACCAAAACCCGCCTTGGCCGTCCGAACGACACGCAAACACACACATAGCACCACATAGGCATTTGGCACGCGCTTGTAACTTACGGACTCGATTCCGATATATACGATGCCGAAAGTTATCACCTGCTTTGCCCGATGAACCAACAAATAGGCAAAAAGCCAAAAAGAGACCAAAACCCGCCTTTGGCCGTCCGAACGACACGCAAACACACACATAGCACCACATAGGCATTTGGCACGCTGCTAACTTACGGGACTCGATTCCGATATACGGATGCCGAAGTTATCACCTGCTTGCTCGATGAACCAACAAAAAGCTAGGCAAAAAGCCAAAAAAGACCAAAACCCGCCTTATTCGTCC
The DNA here is from genome assembly GCA_020205605.1 of Panax ginseng. Classification (NCBI taxonomy): domain Eukaryota; kingdom Viridiplantae; phylum Streptophyta; class Magnoliopsida; order Apiales; family Araliaceae; genus Panax; species Panax ginseng. The sequence continues at coordinate 98,837,489 of CM035139.1, forward strand.
GAACGACACGCAAACACACACATAGCACCACATAGGCATTTGGCACGCTACTGCAACTTACGGACTCTCATATTCCGATATATTCGATGCCGATGCCGAAGTTATCACCCCGCTTGCCCGATGAACCAACAACAGCTAGGGCAAAAAGCCAAAAAGAGACCAAAACCCGCCTCTACCGTCCGAACGACACGCAAACACACACACATAGCACCACATAGGCATTTGGCACGCTGCTGCAACTTAAACTTACGGACTCGATTCCGATATACGGATGCCGAAGTTATATCACCTGCTTGCCTGATGAACCAACAAAGCTAGGGCAAAAGCCAAAAAAGAGACCAAAACCCGCCTTTGGCGTCCGAACGACACGCAAACACACACATAGCACCACATAGGCATTTGGCACGCTGCTAAACTTACGGACTCGATTCCGATATACGGATGCCGAAGTTATCACCTGCTTGCCCGATGAACCAACAAAGCTAGGCAAAAAGCCAAAAAGAGACTAAAACCCGCCTTGGCCGTCCGAACGACACGCAAACACACACATAGCACCACATAGGCATTTGGCACGCTGCACAGAACTTACGGACTCGATTCCGATATACGGATGCCGAAAGATCATCCCTGCTTGCCCGATGAACCAACAATTAGGCAAAAAGCCAAAAAGAGACCAAAACCCGCCTTTACCGTCCGAACGACACGCAAACACACACATAGCACCACATAGGCATTTGGCACGCATAGTAACTTACGGACTCGATTCCGATATACGGATGCCGAAGTTATCACCTGCTTGCCCGATGAACCAACAAGCTAGGCAAAAAGCCAAAAAGAGACTAAAACCCGCCTTTGGCCGTCCGAACGACCGCAAACACACACATAGCACCACATAGGCATTTGGCACGCTGCTGTAACTTACGGACTCGATTCCGATATACGGATGCCGAAGTTATCACCCGCTTGCCCGATGAACCAACAGCTAGGCAAAAAGCCAAAAAGAGACCAAAACCCGCCTCTGGCCATCCGAACGACACGCAAACACACACATAGCACCACATAGGCATTTGGCACGCTAGGCAACTTACGGACTCGATTCCGATATACGGATGCCGAAGTTATCACCTGCTTGCCCGATGAACCAACAAACAGCTAGGCAAAAAAGCCAAAAAGAGACCAAAACCCGCCTTTGGCCGTCCGAACGACACGCAAAACACACACATAGCACCACATAGGCATTTGGCACGCTGCTAACTTACGGACTCGATTCCGATATACGGA